>JAHUYU010001027.1:0-16474 GCA_030439765.1 Tripidium arundinaceum | reverse complement strand
CTCTTCCACAGTTTTGGTGAATTTATGAATTTTCAGGGAGTTTATAGGAAAATCGGCAAAGGATATACTCAACCGGAGGATCAATTTGGAATTGCGGGCGAAGGAATACACTGGAAGACTCCAGAACACCCCAGGAGCACATCCACCAAAGGGGGGCCCGAGACCCTGACAGGTGGGTCCGGCCGACCCTACCCCTACGTGGTCCGAAAGACCATGGCCCCACCTGTCAGTCTCCATCTTCGTCTGGCGGTGCCCCCACGCATTAGGGTTTCGATCTCCACCGTTGTTCAAGGTCAGTTTGATCCAAAGGTCCACGTTCATCCCACCGGACTATATATATAGCCCCTGACCCCCCTCCCGGGGAGAATTGGAAAGCATTCATACATTCAATCATCCAAGAAGGAAGCCATCACCTCAGAAGTTCCTCAGAGCTCCACCATATTCTAGAGCATAGCTAGCTTAGTTAGATCTAGAAGGAGAACAAGCATCGCTTGGGCTCTGGATTGTCATCGAGAAGTAGAGCTTGGTAAAGCTTTTGTATCTCTGTTCTTGTATCTTTCATATTCAATATGATTGCTACGATTGATCTAACATTGCTCTTAATTATTATGTTCGGATTTATAATGTTCATTGTCTACTTAGATTATATACCTTGCATAGTTAGGATGTCTTTATATCTAAATATGGGATCGTATAACGCTCATCCTAAGTCGACATGGGTGAGTGGTCAACATTGTGTAAGCGTGGTGCTTATACGTTGTTTACCTGCGGATGCACCCTATATTCCGGATCATGTGGTAGATCGCGGGTGTGGCTCTTATAGACCCATTGAATCCTTGTTGGCGTAGAACCATTGCTTCGCCTTTCCCAAAAGTGAGAATGGAAAAAGGCGGAGTAGTATGGCATCTCATGGTACCCCCTTGATGGTGAAGGTACTACAAATCTCTAGAAAGTGTTGGAGATGAGCACTTGCATCCTCATGCGCTTTCCCGCTGAATTGGTTGGCTTGCACCATGTTGATTAGCCCTGGCTTGAGCTCAAATCCTTTGTCGCCAACATTAACATTTGGGCTAGTGCGAATGTTGGCGGTGGTTGGAGCGGAGAACTCACGGAGACTCTTGTCTGCCATAGCTTCAAACTCCGGTGTTAAGCTTCTTCCTCTGATGGAATGGTCTTCTGACAATAAGGCAGAGACTCTTTTGAGCTTGGCTCTAGTCCTTCTCAAGATTGCCTCTGGGTCTTCAGTGAAATTTGTCGGGAGATCAAATCCGGTCATACATCACCCTGCATAAAATATGAACACTAGACAGCACAGGGTGAGCCTGTTTGAGTAGAGATACAATGGTTATATTCCATATTGCATGTAAAAGTTTCCTAAGATCTTGATTGAATTCTATCTATCTTATAAATCCTGGCTGATTCCTCTTTCATTCCCCGGCAACGGTGCCAGAAATACTTGTTGACATCTCTTAGCGTCGTCATAGTGTCAGGTTGTCATCCCCAACGACGGCACCAGAGATGTGGTACTTCTAATCTAGACACTTATACTCAGGTATCCGCAAGCGCACAGATAAAAGACCATTGTAGCATTTCACCCAGGAAAGTTCCAGGTATCGTTATTTATACTTTACCACTGGGAATGAACAGAGGAGCAGGATAAAGATAGATAAAGCTATCACTTCTACATGCAATGAGGAATAAGGAAGATAACCATGCCTGTGCAATCTACTCTTAATAGGGATCAATCACAAGGTAAATATGATAAATAATGAATAACATCAACTAATCATAAGTATCACTCAGAGCACTCCTATTCTAGTACCACTAGGTTGCTATAGCTAGAAATTAGAAAGAACAACTCCTAAGTTATCCTTTATTATAAGTCAAAGTAAACTAGATTAGTGCAATTACACCTATGCAATCATTATTATACTACTTTATAGCAAAACATAGGGGACATTCCCAAGAAGGTTTGCAAACAAAGTACTCGCCAACCGAGGAACCGGGTCCTACTAGTCCTATAAACGGGAGGTGGACTACAAGGATTCAATGGGTCTATAAGAGCCACACCCGCGATCTACCACATGATCCGGAATATAGGGTGCATCCGCAGGTAAACAACGTATAAGCACCACGCTTACACAATGTTGACCACTCACCCATGTCGACTTAGGATGAGCGTTATACGATCCCATATTTAGATATAAAGACATCCTAACTATGCAAGGTATATAATCTAAGTAGACAATGAACATTATAAATCCGAACATAATAATTAAGAGCAATGTTAGATCAATCGTAGCAATCATATTGAATATGAAAGATACAAGAACAGAGATACAAAAGCTTTACCAAGCTCTACTTCTCGATGACAATCCAGAGCCCAAGCGATGCTTGTTCTCCTTCTAGATCTAACTAAGCTAGCTATGCTCTAGAATATGGTGGAGCTCTGAGGAACTTCTGAGGTGATGGCTTCCTTCTTGGATGATTGAATGTATGAATGCTTTCCAATTCTCCCCGGGAGGGGGGTCAGGGGCTATATATATAGTCCGGTGGGATGAACGTGGACCTTTGGATCAAACTGACCTTGAACAACGGTGGAGATCGAAACCCTAATGCGTGGGGGCACCGCCAGACGAAGATGGAGACTGACAGGTGGGGCCATGGTCTTTCGGACCACGTAGGGGTAGGGTCGGCCGGACCCACCTGTCAGGGTCTCGGGCCCCCCTTTGGTGGATGTGCTCCTGGGGTGTTCTGGAGTCTTCCAGTGTATTCCTTCGCCCGCAATTCCAAATTGATCCTCCGGTTGAGTATATCCTTTGCCGATTTTCCTATAAACTCCCTGAAAATTCATAAATTCACCAAAACTGTGGAATTCTATTAATTCAAACCCTAAACTTTCTATTGGTGAACCTTTTTGACCATTTCTCATGATATGTTGATGGTTTATGATAGACCGTAACTACCGTCAACAAACACAAGGTGTCCAAGGATGATGCCCTCTCGGACCATGAAGTGGTACTTTTCCCAGTTAAGTACTAGGCCCTTCTCTTGGCATCGTTGCAAGACTTTGTCTAAATTTTCTAGACAATGATCGAAAGTTTTTCCATAGACCGAAAAGTCGTCCATGAAAACTTCCATGATTTCTTCAATCATGTCTGAGAAAATAGACATCATACATCGTTGGAATGAAGCGGGTGCATTACACAACCCGAAAGACATGCGTCGATAAGCATACATTCCATACGGGCAGGTGAATGTGGTCTTGCTTTGATCATCAGGGTGGATGGGAATCTGATGATACCCTGAATACCCATATAGGAAACAGAAGAAAGAGTGCTTCGCCAAACGCTCTAACATTTCATCAATGAAAGGCAGAGGGAAGTGATCTTTCTTTGTTGCTGAGTTGAGTTTTCGGTAGTCAATACACATTCTCTACCCCGTGACGGTTCGTTGTGGGATCAACTCATTTTTACTATTTTCAACGACTGTCATCCCTCCTTTCTTAGGTACCACTTGAACGGGGCTAACCAATTCGTTGTGTGGTATGGGATAAATTATCCCGGCGTGAAGAAGTTTAAGGACTTCTTTCTTCACGACTTCTCGCATCGCATTATTCAGCCTACACTGTGGTTCTCTAGACGGTGTGCTAGAGGGATCGATTGGAATGCGATGGGTGCAGAGGGTAGGACTAATCCCTTTTAAGTCCTAGAGTGAGTACCCAAAAATAGGCCTATGTTTTTTCTAGAACGGCAATGAGTTTGGCTGTCTCCTCATCAGAAAGCTTATCGCTTATGATTATAGGAGTTTCCATGTTGCCATTAAGGAAAGCATATCGTAGGCCAGCGGGTAGAGGTTTAAGCTCAATCAGAGGTTGTGTCAGCATTTCTTCCTTAGGAAGTTCTATGGTTTCACCAAAGTCATCCTCTTCTTGAATGAAGAGTTTGGCATCTTTTTCTAAGGATGACTCGGGAGATTCAAAAGGTAAGACATACATGACCTCCTTGGGCAACTTAGGATAGGGGAGAGGTTCTGCCTCCGAGTTTTTGGCTCGGGTGATAGGAATGGAAAAAGTGTCTCTCCCTAGCTTTATTTCTAGGTCCCCTAATGTTGGTGGTTCTATAAAAAGTTTCCCTAGGGGATGCCCTATCATGATGTCAAAATCTTGAATGTTAAAGACATGGAAATCTAGGGCCATTTCGATATTATTATGATGTATGGTTATGTTGTGCGGAATCCCACGTCCTTTCAGGCTGGACCGTGGAGCAATCCTCAGAGATTTGTTTGTCAGAGCAAGGGGTTCATCACCTAAATAGGTGCGTACAAAAGATGCGGACATGAGGTTTGCTCCGACAGTGGGGTTGTAAAGCACATCCACCATAATTCTACAGATTCTGCATTGGATGGTTAAAGAAGGGATGCGATTCTAAATTTCTTCAGAAGAATGCTCCGCTTCTTCTATCCATTTGCTGCTCATGATAGCAGTCAACTCCTTGATGGATTCCCTAAGGAATTCTTTGTCTGGTGGGTCTAGAGGAGTGACAGGAACTGGTGGTTTCTTTTGGCAAGAATATTTTGAGGTATTTCCAAAATCTTCAAGAAATTCATCCTCAAAAAATGGAAAGTCCGAAGGTTTTCATCCTCAAAAAATGGAAAGTCCGAAGGTTGGAAACCTTCCTCCAAAATCTCCGGTTCGGGTAAGCATCTCTGGATTGGAAGTATAGGTTCGGCCTTGGCCGAAGAGACTTCCTCATGGCTTGACTCGGGCTCTACACGGAGGGGTTCCAAGGGAGGAGTGTTCTCTAGAGTGCAATCTAAAAGTGCTTCTCCTTCCGCTGTAGTTTTATGGGTAAACGAACCTCCGGCAGCCATATCAAGCTGTATGGTAGATTCCTTGCTAAGACCTAACCAAAAGTGTTGTAACAACACATGGTTTGGTATAGACAAGTCTGGGCCAGAATGTGTTAGGATTGAAAATCTGTCCCAAGCTACACCTATGGTTTCCTTCTCTTTTTATTGAAAGTTGAGGATCTCTTGTCGCAGGGCAGCGATACAAGATATAGGAAAGAACACAAGACAAAATCTGTTCCTCAGTTCTTCCCAATCTCCATTTACCTTCCCTACATTGTGGGCGTACCATTATTTCACCCTCTCATCAAGAGAGAAGGGAAACAACTTCCACCGAAGTGTTTCTTGTGACATGCCCGAAATTGTTAGGCATGCACAGAGCTGCTCAAACTCCCGTAAGGGTGTGTATGGATTTTCGTAATCTAATCCCGAGAAGGTTTGTTCTCGAACCATGGCCATAAAGCCAGGATGGAGTTCATAGCCAGAAGCTGTGATTGGCTTCGATGATGGTGGTGGTTCTAAGAACTCGTCCTTGGGAGTAGAAAGTTGTTGAATTATTTGTGGCTCCATGGAGAATAAGAAAAAGAAAAGAAAGGTAAAACAAAGGATACATGGGTGAACTAGGTTAGGAGATAATTACGACAACCGTTCCCTGGCAACGGCGCCAGAAATGCTTGTTGGTATTTCTTAACGAATGCAGAAGGAATCCGCAAGCGCACGGATATACCATTGTAGCACTTCACCTGGAAGTATTCAGGGTATCGCATTTTCCACGAGGAATGGTGTGTAAAGGTCTCTTAGCTAGCTAACCCCAAGAAAACAAGAAGCAGGATAGCTCGGGTAGTGAGGTTCTTCTAAGGATAGAGATCCTAAGTTAAGATAGTTCTAGCTACTACTGACTTACTTCGGGCACCGGATCACTCCTGGTCTGCCAAACGAGGCCGGCCTATAGCTCTACTCCGAACCCGGACATGGGGGATTACGAGGGACAAATAGGGCTATCACCACCTGTCGCCTACCCATCAACCGTGGGGCACGAGGCAAACGAAGAGTAACCCCTTCTAGCTCAGACACCACGTCTACGCTAGCGGTTACTACTCTAGCGTTGGCCAGGAACTTCCGTCTCTATCAGGAGTCCTCTACTAGAGCATTCGTCACAAGGACGAATGACGAACCCGCAAGAATGCAGTTAACAAGACTAGCTTACTTAAGAACTCACCACCGAAGACATGGCCAGCTCCACTCAGCAACCGCCCCCGCGAAGGCGGTGAGGGGAGGTGCCACCCAGGGTGCGAGCACACCTGGGGTGCGGCTGCACCCCCTGCCGCTACTCGGGCCCACCATGCGGGAGGTGGTACATTGATTGCTATGGAGGGCGGTGCGCTAGGGATCTCCTTCGGAATATTACTGCAAAACCGACCAAACCAATTGCTATATAAAGAGGAGGTGCCCCCCTCACAACACACACTACAAGCAAGCAAGAGAAGAAGAGCTACACTCATACCTTAGCTTCTAGCTAGAATTAGATTAGGGAGTGAGTGAGAGAAGAGTTGGAGAAGCACCGGAGTTGTCGGCTACCTCCACTTATGTACTCGGTGACCCTTGTACACTTAGCGAAAGGAGTGCCGGAGTTGCAGGCTCCTCCATACTTGTATCTCAACAAACCACGTACTACTTGGAGTATAAGGTTCGTGTTCATCTTTGGTGGTGAGTTCTTAAGTAAGCTAGTCTTGTTAACTGCATTCTTGCGGGTTCGTCATTCGTCCTTGTGACGAATGCTCTAGTAGAGGACTCCTGATAGAGACGGAAGTTCCTGGCCAACGCTAGAGTAGTAACCGCTAGCGTAGACGTGGTGTCTGAGCTAGAAGTTACCTTCGTTTGCCTCGTGCCCCACGGTTGATGGGTAGGCGACAGGTGGTGATAGCCCTATTTGTCCCTCGTAATCCCCCATGTCCGGGTTCGGAGTAGAGCTATAGGCCGGCCTCGTTTGGCAGACCAGGAGTGATCCGGTGCCCGAAGTAAGTCAGTAGTAGCTAGAACTATCTTAACTTAGGATCTCTATCCTTAGAAGAACCTCACTACCCGAGCTATCCTGCTTCTTGTTTTCTTGGGGTTAGCTAGCTAAGAGACCTTTACACACCATTCCTCGTGGAAAATGCGATACCCTGAATACTTCCAGGTGAAGTGCTACAATGGTATATCCGTGCGCTTGCGGATTCCTTCTGCATTCGTTAAGAAATACCAACAAGCATTTCTGGCGCCGTTGCCAGGGAACGGTTGTCGTAATTATCTCCTAACCTAGTTCACCCATGTATCCTTTGTTTTACCTTTCTTTTCTTTTTCTTATTCTCCATGGAGCCACAAATAATTCAACAACTTTCTACTCCCAAGGACGAGTTCTTAGAACCACCACCATCATCGAAGCCAATCACAGCTTCTGGCTATGAACTCCATCCTGGCTTTATGGCCATGGTTCGAGAACAAACCTTCTCGGGATTAGATTACGAAAATCCATACACACCCTTACGGGAGTTTGAGCAGCTCTGTGCATGCCTAACAATTTCGGGCATGTCACAAGAAACACTTCGGTGGAAGTTGTTTCCCTTCTCTCTTGATGAGAGGGTGAAATAATGGTACGCCCACAATGTAGGGAAGGTAAATGGAGATTGGGAAGAACTGAGGAACAGATTTTGTCTTGTGTTCTTTCCTATATCTTGTATCGCTGCCCTGCGACAAGAGATCCTCAACTTTCAATAAAAAGAGAAGGAAACCATAGGTGTAGCTTGGGACAGATTTTCAATCCTAACACATTCTGGCCCAGACTTGTCTATACCAAACCATGTGTTGTTACAACACTTTTGGTTAGGTCTTAGCAAGGAATCTACCATACAGCTTGATATGGCTGCCGGAGGTTCGTTTACCCATAAAACTACAGCGGAAGGAGAAGCACTTTTAGATTGCACTCTAGAGAACACTCCTCCCTTGGAACCCCTCCGTGTAGAGCCCGAGTCAAGCCATGAGGAAGTCTCTTCGGCCAAGGCCGAACCTATACTTCCAATCCAGAGATGCTTACCCGAACCGGAGATTTTGGAGGAAGGTTTCCAACCTTCGGACTTTCCATTTTTTGAGGATGAAAACCTTCGGACTTTCCATTTTTTGAGGATGAATTTCTTGAAGATTTTGGAAATACCTCAAAATATTCTTGCCAAAAGAAACCACCAGTTCCTGTCACTCCTCTAGACCCACCAGACAAAGAATTCCTTAGGGAATCCATCAAGGAGTTGACTGCTATCATGAGCAGCAAATGGATAGAAGAAGCGGAGCATTCTTCTGAAGAAATTTAGAATCGCATCCCTTCTTTAACCATCCAATGCAGAATCTGTAGAATTATGGTGGATGTGCTTTACAACCCCACTGTCGGAGCAAACCTCATGTCCGCATCTTTTGTACGCACCTATTTAGGTGATGAACCCCTTGCTCTGACAAACAAATCTCTGAGGATTGCTCCACGGTCCAGCCTGAAAGGACGTGGGATTCCGCACAACATAACCATACATCATAATAATATCGAAATGGCCCTAGATTTCCATGTCTTTAACATTCAAGATTTTGACATCATGATAGGGCATCCCCTAGGGAAACTTTTTATAGAACCACCAACATTAGGGGACCTAGAAATAAAGCTAGGGAGAGACACTTTTTCCATTCCTATCACCCGAGCCAAAAACTCGGAGGCAGAACCTCTCCCCTATCCTAAGTTGCCCAAGGAGGTCATGTATGTCTTACCTTTTGAATCTCCCGAGTCATCCTTAGAAAAAGATGCCAAACTCTTCATTCAAGAAGAGGATGACTTTGGTGAAACCATAGAACTTCCTAAGGAAGAAATGCTGACACAACCTCTGATTGAGCTTAAACCTCTACCCGCTGGCCTACGATATGCTTTCCTTAATGGCAACATGGAAACTCCTATAATCATAAGCGATAAGCTTTCTGATGAGGAGACAGCCAAACTCATTGCCGTTCTAGAAAAAACATAGGCCTATTTTTGGGTACTCACTCTAGGACTTAAAAGGGATTAGTCCTACCCTCTGCACCCATCGCATTCCAATCGATCCCTCTAGCACACCGTCTAGAGAACCACAGTGTAGGCTGAATAATGCGATGCGAGAAGTCGTGAAGAAAGAAGTCCTTAAACTTCTTCACGCCGGGATAATTTATCCCATACCACACAACGAATTGGTTAGCCCCGTTCAAGTGGTACCTAAGAAAGGAGGGATGACAGTCGTTGAAAATAGTAAAAATGAGTTGATCCCACAACGAACCGTCACGGGGTAGAGAATGTGTATTGACTACCGAAAACTCAACTCAGCAACAAAGAAAGATCACTTCCCTCTGCCTTTCATTGATGAAATGTTAGAGCGTTTGGCGAAGCACTCTTTCTTCTGTTTCCTATATGGGTATTCAGGGTATCATCAGATTCCCATCCACCCTGATGATCAAAGCAAGACCACATTCACCTGCCCGTATGGAATGTATGCTTATCGACGCATGTCTTTCGGGTTGTGTAATGCACCCGCTTCATTCCAACGATGTATGATGTCTATTTTCTCAGACATGATTGAAGAAATCATGGAAGTTTTCATGGACGACTTTTCGGTCTATGGAAAAACTTTCGATCATTGTCTAGAAAATTTAGACAAAGTCTTGCAACGATGCCAAGAGAAGGGCCTAGTACTTAACTGGGAAAAGTACCACTTCATGGTCCGAGAGGGCATCATCCTTGGACACCTTGTGTTTGTTGACGGTAGTTACGGTCTATCATAAACCATCAACATATCATGAGAAATGGTCAAAAAGGTTCACCAATAGAAAGTTTAGGGTTTGAATTAATAGAATTCCACAGTTTTGGTGAATTTATGAATTTTCAGGGAGTTTATAGGAAAATCGGCAAAGGATATACTCAACCGGAGGATCAATTTGGAATTGCGGGCGAAGGAATACACTGGAAGACTCCAGAACACCCCAGGAGCACATCCACCAAAGGGGGGCCCGAGACCCTGACAGGTGGGTCCGGCCGACCCTACCCCTACGTGGTCCGAAAGACCATGGCCCCACCTGTCAGTCTCCATCTTCGTCTGGCGGTGCCCCCACGCATTAGGGTTTCGATCTCCACCGTTGTTCAAGGTCAGTTTGATCCAAAGGTCCACGTTCATCCCACCGGACTATATATATAGCCCCTGACCCCCCTCCCGGGGAGAATTGGAAAGCATTCATACATTCAATCATCCAAGAAGGAAGCCATCACCTCAGAAGTTCCTCAGAGCTCCACCATATTCTAGAGCATAGCTAGCTTAGTTAGATCTAGAAGGAGAACAAGCATCGCTTGGGCTCTGGATTGTCATCGAGAAGTAGAGCTTGGTAAAGCTTTTGTATCTCTGTTCTTGTATCTTTCATATTCAATATGATTGCTACGATTGATCTAACATTGCTCTTAATTATTATGTTCGGATTTATAATGTTCATTGTCTACTTAGATTATATACCTTGCATAGTTAGGATGTCTTTATATCTAAATATGGGATCGTATAACGCTCATCCTAAGTCGACATGGGTGAGTGGTCAACATTGTGTAAGCGTGGTGCTTATACGTTGTTTACCTGCGGATGCACCCTATATTCCGGATCATGTGGTAGATCGCGGGTGTGGCTCTTATAGACCCATTGAATCCTTGTAGTCCACCTCCCGTTTATAGGACTAGTAGGACCCGGTTCCTCGGTTGGCGAGTACTTTGTTTGCAAACCTTCTTGGGAATGTCCCCTATGTTTTGCTATAAAGTAGTATAATAATGATTGCATAGGTGTAATTGCACTAATCTAGTTTACTTTGACTTATAATAAAGGATAACTTAGGAGTTGTTCTTTCTAATTTCTAGCTATAGCAACCTAGTGGTACTAGAATAGGAGTGCTCTGAGTGATACTTATGATTAGTTGATGTTATTCATTATTTATCATATTTACCTTGTGATTGATCCCTATTAAGAGTAGATTGCACAGGCATGGTTATCTTCCTTATTCCTCATTGCATGTAGAAGTGATAGCTTTATCTATCTTTATCCTGCTCCTCTGTTCATTCCCAGTGGTAAAGTATAAATAACGATACCTGGAACTTTCCTGGGTGAAATGCTACAATGGTCTTTTATCTGTGCGCTTGCGGATACCTGAGTATAAGTGTCTAGATTAGAAGTACCACATCTCTGGTGTCGTCGTTGGGGATGACAACCTGACACTATGACGACGCTAAGAGATGTCAACAAGTATTTCTGGCACCGTTGCCGGGGAATGAAAGAGGAATCAGCCAGGATTTATAAGATAGATAGAATTCAATCAAGATCTTAGGAAACTTTTACATGCAATATGGAATATAACCATTGTATCTCTACTCAAACAGGCTCACCCTGTGCTGTCTAGTGTTCATATTTTATGCAGGGTGATGTATGACCGGATTTGATCTCCCGACAAATTTCACTGAAGACCCAGAGGCAATCTTGAGAAGGACTAGAGCCAAGCTCAAAAGAGTCTCTGCCTTATTGTCAGAAGACCATTCCATCAGAGGAAGAAGCTTAACACCGGAGTTTGAAGCTATGGCAGACAAGAGTCTCCGTGAGTTCTCCGCTCCAACCACCGCCAACATTCGCACTAGCCCAAATGTTAATGTTGGCGACAAAGGATTTGAGCTCAAGCCAGGGCTAATCAACATGGTGCAAGCCAACCAATTCAGCGGGAAAGCGCATGAGGATGCAAGTGCTCATCTCCAACACTTTCTAGAGATTTGTAGTACCTTCACCATCAAGGGGGTACCATGAGATGCCATACTACTCCGCCTTTTTCCATTCTCACTTTTGGGAAAGGCGAAGCAATGGTTCTACGCCAACAAGGATGAGAACACTACATGGGCCAACTGCTCCACTGCCTTCCTCGCTAAGTTCTTTCCTATGGGCAAGACCAACGCTCTACGGGCAAAGATCACATCCTTCCAGCAACAGTACGACGAGTCAGTCCCGGAGGCATGGGAACGCTTCCAGGACTACATTGCAGAGTGTCCTCATCATGGGATGGAGAATTGGCTACTGATGCAGACTTTATACCATGGGCTCACTAGTAGCACCCGTGGGAATGTAGATGCCGCTGCTGGAGGATCATTCCTATCACTTACCATCAACAATGCAACAGCTCTCATCGAGAACATGGCCTCAAACCAAGGATGGAATGAGGAACGTTCTCAGCCATCCAAGAAGAAGGGAGGAATCCATCAACTCAAGGAAGTAGAGATGTTGACTGCAAAGATGGATCTGCTTGTCAAGAGATTCGAAGCAACCACCAATCCAAAACAAGATGTCATGCACATTCATGATTCCCGCATGACTTGTGAGGAGTGTGGAGACACAGGCCACTCAGGGAGTAACTTCCCTGAAATTCAAGAGGATGTGAACTACATCAACAACAACAACTATCGTCCTCAACAGAATCAAGGATGGAACCAACAACAAAGGCCAAGCTACCCAGGTAACTACTCAGGTAACTATCAAGGTAATGCTTATAATAATAATTTCCAACCACCCTTGAGGGAGTTAATCTCTGGCCAAACTAAAGTTATTGATGGTTTAGCAAAAAGGTTAGCTTCTAGTGATCAAATGATTGAAGGAATTAATACTAGATTAGAAGGCTTTGCTTCTACGCTTAAGAACCAGCTTAGCTTTAATAAGATGATTGAGTCTCAAATTTCACAACTTGTTGCTTCTGTTCCTGCTACCGAGAAAGGTAAGATTTCGGGGCAACCAGAAGATCTAGAAACTGCACACCTTGTAGACATTTTTTATGCAGGACTGTTGGCGGTCCTTAACTCCTTTTCCTAACCACCAACTCTCACATAAAATCCGCTAAAATGAACACCAAACTTAGTGATAGGGAATATAACTAATCAATTCCACAAGTTTTGGTGATTCATCATTTGCAGGAGAGCATTTATGGAAACCACTGAAAATGGGCTCAAAAGCATATATGATACACATCAAAAGCATTAGCCAATATGAGCCCAAGATGAGAAGGCCCAATGCCAGGCAAATCAGGGCCCGCTCAGGTCACACATTCAAATACAAGTGGAAAACAAAACCAAGCAAAAGGCGCAAAGCAGATAGCGTAATGCAGATTTTATACCAAAGTACCAAGCAAAGGCCCACTCCAACAAAGAATTTGGGCAAAGCCCCGACATGGCAGTGGTCCAGGCCCACCCAGGAACCAACCACGCGAAGACGGTCGCGAGGCGGGCCAACCAGGGTGCCCCCACCTGGCCCGTTTGGCCCCATCCTTTGCCGACAGTTACTTACCGCCTCTCTTTGGTCGGTTCAAGTGGGGATGGCGGTAAATTAAATGCTGAGGAGGCGGTTTGTTCTTTCCATAGGGGGAGATCAAGGGAATATTCCAAGGAACCTCACCCCTCCTCTCCATCTATAAAAGGAGGACCTCACCCCACTCATTTGACAACAACACCTCAAGAAAAAGAGCAATACACCACAAGAGCAACACTCCAAGGGCTTAGGCCCTAGATAGCTACCTAGAGTAGTAAGGGAGAGATGTGAGGAAGAGCTCGGGGAACCCCCGCCGGACTTGTCGGTGTCTCCCCAACTTGTACCTCGACGAACACTTGTACCTCAACAGAGCTTTCCGCTAAGTGAGTGTTCGTGGTTCTTATGGTATAAAGTCTTTTGTTAGTTAAGTTTTACTCTTACTTGTTTGCGGGTTCGTCGTCCGTTCTCGTAGCGGATACTCTAGTAGAGGACTCCTGATAAAGACGGAAGTTCCTAGCTAACGCTAGAGTAGTAGTCGATAGCGTAGACGTGGTGTCTAGGCTATAGGCTACCTTCGTTTGCCTCGTGCCCCATGGTTGAGGGGTAGGCGGCAGGTGGTGACAGCCCTGTCCGTCCCTTGGAATCCCCCACGTTCGGGTTCGGCGTAGAGCTACAGGCCGGCCTCGCCTGGCAGACCAGGTGTGATCCGATGCCCGAAGTAAGCGAGTAAGAGTGAAGTTTATCTATCCATAGACCCTAAATCCATAGGAATCAATCTCTACCCTTTCCAACTCTATTCTTGTGTTGTCCTTGGACGAAATAGCTAGAAGAGTACCTCCGTTCCCCGTGGAAATACGATACCCTGAATACTTCCGGGTGAAATGCTACAACGGTAATTCCGTGCGCTTGTGGATTATTTCTGTATGCATTAAGAAATACCAACAAGCATTTCTGGCGCCGTTGCCGGGGAACGGTTGCTATTTTCTTCGAACCGAGTTCGCCCTCGTATCTGTATCTTTTCATCTCACAAAAACAAAATAGATATTTCTTTTATCTTTTTCACCATGAAAACCACTCCTATCCAATACCGGTCCGCTTCAAAGGGCGAGTTCTCTAAGCCACCACCAAAACCAACCCTTTCATCTGGCTATGAACTCCACCCAAGTTTGAAAGCTATGGTTCGGGCACAACCCTTCTCAGTGCATGACAACGAAGACCCTTGCCATCACCTGCAAGAATTCGAGGAAATGTGTTCATGCCTGAGCATCTCTGGCATGACACAAGAAATTTTAAAGTGGAAATTGTTTCCCTTTTCTCTCACGAGGAAGGCAAAACAATGGTACACACTTGCTGTAGAAAGTACGAATGGGGATTGGGAAGAACTTAAAGACAAGTTTCATCTTGCATTCTTCCCTATGTCCCGTATCGTCTCTCTACCAAGGGCGATCCTCGACTTTGAGCAGTGCGAGAAGGAGTCCATAGGTGCAGCGTGGGCCAGGTTTTCAGTGTTAATACACTCCAGCCCAGACATGTCTTTACCCGATGGCGTTTTGTTGCGTCTATTTTGTTCGGGACTTGACATAGATGCTGACCTTTGCCTAGACGTGACTGCCGGAGGCCGGTTTACACACAAACCCATGACGGAACAAGTGAAATTCCTTGAAAATTTCCTAGAAAGACACATTTCTTCCGTCATGAAAACTAGAACCCTCCAGGCAAAAGTCATGTCGAGTGTTGAGGAGTCCTCATTAGTCGAATCCAAACTCATACCATCCCTAGGTTTGACTTATGAGCCCTCACCCAAACCACGAACACCGAAGGAAAGAGTAATTCATCTTTCGGAGTTCCCTATCAATTTCGAGGATCATGGCAATACCTCGAAACTCTTTGGGCACGAAAAGCTTACACTTCCTTCAGAGGAAGCTTCCCCTAGAGCTGAACCATCTGAGGAATGGTTGATGGAAGTGAAACGTTCTTCTGAAGCAATTCGGATTCTTTCACCTTCCACAACCATGCCTTGTTCATTAAGGGGAACTATCATAGAAGCCCTGCACAACCCCACGGTCGAGACTAATATCATATCAGAATTCCTTGCGGAAACCCTTTTGGGCAAAATGCCGCTAGTCTCGACCAACAAGCTCTTCAAAAGTTCATCAGGACTAATCTTTGAGTGTTGTGGGATTGCTAGGGCCGTGCCAATCATAATAAACAAAACCGAGGTTCACTTGGACTTCCATATCTATGCCATCCTTGAATTCGATCTTCTTATAGGCTAACCTTTTGAAAAACTTTTTCAAGAAAAACCTTCCCATGGGAGCCTTAACGAAGAGTTTGGGAAAACTGCTTCTGCCACTCACCCAGAAATCCCAATGGCGAAGCATAATCCCAGCCATGACCCGTTCGAGGAGGTGAAGTTCATATCTCCGTTCGTTTCACCTAAGCTTGCTTATGAAACTGAACAACCATCATCACCCTCGCTCGAACACAAGCCATGTCCCTCTGGCCATCCAAACGTTGTTCTCGATGATGTTCGAGATTCAGCGTTGATCATACATGATGTATCTTTCGAGAAAGAAAACGTCTATGCCATGGACATCGTGCCTAGTACCACATGCTCCTACGAGGATTCCAACCATCTCTTGATCCTCATTTCAAAACTTTTTAGGAGAATGGTTGTGGATGCCTTTGTCTATCATAAATTTTGTAAATCTCGTAGTTGCATTATGGCACTAACCTTGCAGCTCAAATGACAATGCTAAATGTTTAGTGGTGAAGCTCGGAACTTCACCACCATTGATAGCTGCAAGACGAAATTCCCATGGTCAAGCTTATGACCATAAACTAAGCACTGCCGGGAGATACCTGTTGGCGGTCCTTAACTCCCATTTCTAACCACCAACTCTCATATAAAATCAATTCATATGAACACCAAACTTAGAATTAGGTCTTATAACTAACAAGTTCCACAAGTTTTGGTGATTCATCATTTGCAGGAGAGCATTTATGGAAACCACCAAAAATAGGCTCAAAAGCGTACATGATACACATCAAAAGCATCATCCAACATGAGCCGAAGAGGAGAAGGCCCAATGCTAGGCAAATCAGGGCCCGCTCAAGTCATACATTTAAATACAAGTGAAAAAAATAACCAAAGTACCAAGCAATGGCCCACTCCAAAGAAGAATTTGGGCAAAACACCGACATGGCAGTGGTCCAGGCCCACCCAGGAACCGACCACGCAAAGGCGGTCGCGAGGCGAGCCAACCAGGGTGCGGCCGCAC
>JAHUYU010002277.1:0-15942 GCA_030439765.1 Tripidium arundinaceum | reverse complement strand
ATGAGAGAGTTTGACAGGTGTTGGCGATTACTAATGACCTATTCCATACCGCCAACTTGTAAAAAAATGGAGAAAAACACATATTTTACATGCATATGTCTTTGATATTCACCTAGTTCCACATGTATTGGAAGATTACTGTTTTGCAAGACTTAAGTATGGAATTAGTGTAAAACTCAGGAAAATGTGCAATCAACAAAGCGTATTCGCACGGCCCAAGTTGAAGAATGTGAAGAAGGCAAATCCACGACGCGAACCAGGGCCAATACCCAATATAGAAGTGATCCAGACCCATCAGGGAGCCCACCAGACAAAGTCGGTGGCGAGAGGCGGCAGCCAGGGTGCGGCCGACCCCTGGTGCGGCCGCCCCTGGTAGCGTGGATCATTCCTATCTTTCACATGTCAGTTCCTAAGGCGGTGCTAATGGCGGTTCCATGGGTTACCAAGAATATTCGTTCACGAACCGACCTTTAGGCACTATAAAAAGCAGCCTTGTTCTCCTCTGTAAACGAAGTTCACATAAGTTACACATTCAGGCAATACAACTCCAGAGCTCTCTAGTTTTTAGTTTATCATTTACCCCTGATGAACAATTGATTATTATGCTATATTATTAACATTGAGCTATCCAATATCCATGATTAGCTATTGCCTTCCCATGGAAAATATGAATAACGATACCCTGAATACTCTGGGTGAAATGCTACAATGATAGATCTGTGCGCTTACGGATTGAATAGAGCCTGAACTATCAGTGTATTTGTTAGCATTATTATCTATGAATGGTTGAAATGCTACATTCATAGTGATGATGTTAAGAAATACCAATAAGTATTTCTAGCGTCGTCGCCTGGGATGGGTCCTATCTCTATTCTTGGTGATGACGTTAAGAAATGCCAACAACAGGCAGAGTACTCAGTCGATCCGAGATTTGAGGGAGTCACCCACAGAGTTTCCCGTCTATAGGATGACTAGAGTGGTAGATGGCCGATGTGGGAACAGGCCAGTGAGATAGGCTCGTCGCTCCAGCAGACCAGAGGATGCCGACACTATAGCCGAGCAGGACAAGGCCATTAGGGCCACTGAGCTAGTAGAGCTTGACGAGTTGCTTGCATAGGTTGACTCCACAGACAGCTCAGATGAGGACTACGGGCCTCCTCCACAGATGCCTCCATGACCACACGACGACGAGGCCAGAGGCTTCAGCTCAGCTCCACCATAGCCACAGCCAGTGGACCCTACACTAGCTGCGATGCTTGATAGGATACAGCAGGAGCAGCAGAGGCAGGCTCATGTACAGGCAAAGCAGATAGACTGCTTGCTGACTGTGATTGGACAGGTTCAGGTATGTCAAGATCAGTTTCAGCAGCAGCTCTTGGGGGTTCACTAGTAGACCTTGGCCTTCATGGACCACATGCTTAGACATACTGGTGCACCTCCGTTTGTGCCCCCAGTGCAGTAGCTTGGCCTAGCAGCCACTACTACTACAGTGACTCTAACGATATAGTCTAGTCGACTTCAGAGTCAGGGTCAACTGCCAATACAGTTTGCCTCGTCTAGGTTGCAACTTCCTCAGTTCTTTGCTACACCAGGCACTGGTGTCGATGATATGAGGTCGGCAGTCTACCGAGAGTATGCCCGCGGTAGTAGATTGTTTGGTGGAGGTGCGCGTGAACAGGAACTAGATGGGGAACACAAGCATCGAGACACGAGATTTAGATAGGTTCAGGCCGTCGATAAGACATAATACCCTAGTCCTGTGTTCGGTGGTTTGTATTGTTTGTGGTTGAATAGAGATGATTTTTTAGGGGGTCCCCTACCCGCCTTATATAGCCTGGTGGGTAGGGTTACAAGTCGATTAGATCTAAATCTAATCGGGTAAGCAATAATCTTTACAAGGATTCTAATATTTGGCATATCCTAACAAATCAATCATAATCTATAGGATATCTCCTTGATGTCTTGCGGTGTGCGCCGAGCAGTGCCGTGCTCCGCAAGTCTTCATCTTGTGGGCTGGATCGCCCCTGAAGGAGCAGCCCATGTACTACGCCATGGGTACCTGGGGTTAGACCCCCCACAATTGGGTAGGCAGAGGGGACAGAGACAGCTCAGCAGACAGTTTTAGCTTCTTCTGCCAACTATTGGCCTTAACAACCCCCATTTTTAGGAGCCTATCTGCTACCTTCGGTGAGATCACTGGGCACCCCACTCCATAGCTTCAGGTGCCAGTGACTACAGTGGCTCCAGTTACCGGACGACAAACATGCTACCTTCTTCAGTTGCGTCATCTGAGCCACCCCCGACAGCACGTCAGCCTCCTCTAGCTACTTCTACACCAGAGGCTACAATGACAGAGACAGCGGCAGTCGAGGCTCCTCTTCCTCCAGACACAGCTTCTGAGCCACAGGGTCAGGCCACTACTTTAGCTTCACAGTCTCATCAGGCCGACCTTGTTATAGAGTCCACCGAGTAGACCTAGACCGCTTCACTTATAGCTCCAGAGTCCGAGGGCCAGCTTGAGTCCACTTCTCAGGGTCAGACAGCTCAGAGTTTAGATTCTGATGTCGACATGGCCTAGTTTGAGCTCACCCAATGCACCTCAGCACCCGACTTGTCTGCTCCCGTCCCACCGACCGACCCTTAGGTTTTGGTGCTTGACACAAAAGGGGGAGAGGGAGCTAGTATGTTAGATTTAGGGGGAGCGTGTGAGATGGACTCGTTCATTTGTGTGTGACACTTCATGCATTCACATTTACTTTCTTGCATTGTATTATATGTGTGCTTGCATGTGTTGAGACTATGTGACATGTGTGTGCTCTCTATTTTCATATATATATGTCATGTCACTTGTTCTATGCTCATTTATTATGCTTCTGCGTTATACTCCGTGCTAAATGAGCTTTATTTTTGTACTCATGCTCAATTCATATCTTTTGAGTACATATGTCGGCTTGGTTCGTATAAGCATGCCTAATCCCTTGTTCTTACTGTCACATGCTTATATGAACCAAGTATGTTGAAAACCTCACCCATCTCAATTTCAGACATACTCGAGGTTGTGTTGTCATCAATCACCAAAAGGGGGAGATTGAAAGCATCTAGGTCCCTAGTGGGTTTCAGTGATTAATGACTACACAAGATTATTGTGACTAACGTGTGTTTTGCAGAGGCAATTTGAGTTAGGTCATGATAATGGTGTGTTTGGGCAATCAATGGTTTTCATGCCCCTGTCGATGGAATTCATTTTGGTTTTCAAAGGATGGACGACAAGGTTAAGGACGAACTAGTTCTAAGTGTCGTTTAGTGTTGAGAGACACTTAGAGTAGTTTAAGACTTTGTTTTTCCTTTGGCCGTATTATAAAGGGGGGTATGAACTGGTAGCTTGAGCTAGGTAAGTCTAATGTGTTAGGTGTGGTGCACACTTGTTAAACTTAGCACTAGTAGCTCAAGGACAGCCCAAAGATCATTTGGAGTCAACCTCATTCACAAAGGATTTTAAATTGGAAGTGAATAGAGAGTTGTGACACGCATCGGACACCGATGCTGGAGGCATCAGATAAATGCCTCAGCGTCCGATGAGTGTTAAGATAGTGCAACTAGGGTTTGAAATCCATCGGACAGCGCTGAGATAGTACATTGGACAAAACATTATCACTGTTCATGCTAGGGTTCGTTCCTCAGGATGGATCGGACAGGGAACAGTGACCACATCGGACAAATGTTGATCTTCGTCCGATGTCTTCCAGAGAGGGAAAATCCGCATCGGACAAGTCTGATGGGTAGGCATCGGACAAGGGTTTGGTTTCTGACACAGTAACGGCTAGCTCTGACAGGTGACATCACTGTAGCCGTTACAGTCACATTGAACAATAGTGTTTTGTCCAATGCTGACACTGTAGCGTCTGATGCATACGATTTCTGTGCAGGTTGGACCCCAATGTCTAGTTTGGAAAGTGGAGGGTATTTATACTTCTCCATCTCGTCCAATTTGGCGCTCTTGCCCATTTGTTCAACTGAGGAAACACTTTGGAGTGCAAGGGAGAGCAAGAGCCTAGTGGGGTGATTGAGATTTGTTAATCCAAGATTAAGGACCTCTTTAGTGCATAGGGAGTAGCAAGTGTGCAACCACCTTTCTCATTAGGCTTGTCATGATCAAGTGAGAGTTTGTGCTTGTTACTCTTGGTGAGCAGCATCGCCTAGATGGCTTGGTGGCGATTGGGAGCTTGGTGATCTCTCGGTGGTTATTGTGAGAGACCCAACTCATCTTGTGAGCGGTTGTGGGCGATTCGCCGCGTTGGAGTGATAAAGAATTAGCCCGTAGAGAGCACTCAGTCCTTACGTGGATCGAGGGGGAGCAATACCCTTGCGCGGGTGCTCCAACAAGGACCAATGGGGAGTGCCCACTCTCCGATACCTCGGGAAACATCGCCGTGTTCCTTTCGCTCTCTTTACTTTGAGCAATTACATTCATGTCTTTACATTCCTAGAATTGTCATGCTAGAGTAGGACTAGAACCTAGGGTGCAAAACTCTTTGTGCAGTAGAATGGAAATCACATTTAGCACAAGGGGTGAATTGGCTAAGCGGTAGGACTTAATTGTTGCGAAAAATTTTAGATTAGCCCAATTTACCCCCCTCCCCCTCTTGGGCATCTTGATCCTTTCAGCTGCAAATCAGTTGAGTTTTCAGTCAGGCATTGTGTGTTCCGGTGTGCACCGGATGTGCACCACCGGACGAGTTCGGTGCAAGGGCAACCGAGTGCGGGGATTTCAAAAGGGTTCATTGGAGCAGTCTGGTGCAGGCACTAGACGGTGCACCGTACCATTCTACCAAAGAGCATGTTTTTGGGACACTCGGGCGTTGCACTCCGGAGATGTCCGGTGGGCACCAAACAGCACCATCGGAAGTGTGACAGAGGGCAACGACTAGTTTGCTAGCCATTGGAATTTGACTGTTGGGAGGTCCGATGCATTGCTCATCGGACATGTCCGATGCGTGCGCAGTGGCTGGCTCTAGTGGGTAACCGTTGGAACTTCAAGTAGGGCTATAAATAGATTGTGTGGCTAGACTTGGCCACTCTCTTGGAAACCCTAGCACTTGTGTACACCCTTTGAGAGCTGAGAAACACACTCCACTCACTTGCATCACTTTGATTCACATTTAGATGAGATTGGAGAGCCTCTAGTGCATTTGCATTGTCGATTTGCATCTCGTGGCACTAGGTAGGCATGGCGGTTGTTGGAGATCTTGTTACTCTTGGTGATTGTCGTCACCTAGGTTGCCTGGAGCTTGTGGGTCATTTAGGGGCTATTGGTGATTGTTGTCGCCTCCGATCAAGCTTTGTAAGGGGCTCTTGTTGATGTGAACTAGGGTTCCCGATCTTCCGAGAGGTTCTGGTAACTATCGATTTGGTGGAGTCAAGTCACAAGTCGATCCGGCTTCCGAACAACACGTCCTGAACCCCGCAATCGCAGCACCACGTCTCCTTTGGTTATCGACCGACGTTGCACAGTCGACCTCGCCAAGAAGGCTAGTCCTTGCCTGCGAATCGAAGAACACAAGCAAGCACAAGGAAGAATGCAACCAATTTGCAGATGAATGATTAATCTCACGAGTTGGGGTCTCACAAACCAAACAAGCGGCGAAACTGTTCTTGACAGAATAATCTAAGCAAAACCCAAAGCGTAACGACGGTGGCGGCGATGGCTAAATAGGGAGCTAGGGTCGTCAAGACCCTAGACGCGCCCCTAATGGGCTCCCATACAATACACGGTCCATTAGACCCAAAATAGATGACGCAGCATCAAAACAGTTTCTGGACTCTGTCTTGTTTTGACAATTCCCGTCGACTCGGGTGGAATTTGGATGTCAAACCAAAACCATTGGTTAGGTACTGAAATTATCTTTCTAACCCAAGTTGAACCATCAAAAACGGAGTCTGTATGTGTCCTGACGTCCGTTTTAGTGCAGACTGGTCCTGGAGGTCGAGGCAGACTTAGACTCGAGTTGGACTGGACCTCCGGCTTGTGTTGCACGCCCTTGCTGCACCTCTTTGCCTTCTCCAATGTCCCAAAGCACTTCTTGACCCTCTCCAAAGTTCCTAAGTAAAATAACATCATTAGGTAGCAACCTATTCTCGAGAATATTTATTGGATCGCATAGAAACGAGCTCACCTCTAAATTGAGTTGTCGCATTCGTGCTCGGGTCATTGGACCTTGCATAACGGTTGGAGGATTAGCGGATGCATCTGAAGGAGTGATGTCCTCATCATCCTCCCCCTCTTGAAGTGGAGTCATCCTCGACTCAAGCTCATCTTATTTTTCCAAGTATGGCTTCAAATCTGCAATGTTAAATGTAGGACTAACCCCGAAGTCGGGGGGCAACTCAAGCTTATATGCATTATCATTAACCTTCTCAAGAATTTTAAATGGACCATCAGCTCTAGGCATCAACTTTGACTTTCTCAAATCTGGAAATCTATCCTTTCTCAAGTGCAACCAAACTAAATCACCCGGTTCAAACTTAACTTCTTGTCTACCTTTACTACCAGCAATTCTATACTTCTCTGTCATTTTTTCAATATTGTGCTTAGTTGTCTCATGCATTTGCAAAATAAAATCAGCACGTTCCTTAGCATCTTTATGAATTCTCTCACTAGTAGGCAAAGGTAAAATATCAATTGGAGCACGGGGATTGAATCCATACTTGGAAAAATAAGATGAGCTTGAGTCGAGGATGACTCCACTTCAAGAGGGGGAGGATGATGAGGACATCACTCCTTCAGATGCATCCGCTAATCCTCCAACCGTTATGCAAGGTCCAATGACCCGAGCACGAATGCGACAACTCAATTTAGAGGTGAGCTCGTTTCTATGCGATCCAATAAATATTCTCGAGAATAGGTTGCTACCTAATGATGTTATTTTACTTAGGAACTTTGGAGAGGGTCAAGAAGTGCTTTGGGACATTGGAGAAGGCAAAGAGGTGCAGCAAGGGCGTGCAACACAAGCCGGAGGTCCAGTCCAACTCGAGTCTAAGTCTGCCTCGACCTCCAGGACCAGTCTGCACTAAAACGGACGTCCAGGACACATACAGACTCCGTTTTTGATGGTTCAACTTGGGTTAGAAAGATAATTTCAGTACCTAACCAATGGTTTTGGTTTGACATCCAAATTCCACCCGAGTCGACGGGAATTGTCAAAACAAGACAGAGTCCAGAAACTGTTTTGATGCTGCGTCATCTATTTTGGGTCTAATGGACCGTGTATTGTATGGGAGCCCATTAGGGGCGCGTCTAGGGGTCTTGACGACCCTAGCTCCCTATTTAGCCATCGCCGCCACCGTCGTTACGCTTTGGGTTTTGCTTAGATTATTCTGTCAAGAACAGTTTCGCCGCTTGTTTGGTTTGTGAGACCCCAACTCGTGAGATTAATCATTCATCTGCAAATTGGTTGCATTCTTCCTTGTGCTTGCTTGTGTTCTTCGATTCGCAGGCAAGGACTAGCCTTCTTGGCGAGGTCGACTGTGCAACGTCGGTCGATAACCAAAGGAGACGTGGTGCTGCGATTGCGGGGTTCAGGACGTGTTGTTCGGAAGCCGGATCGACTTGTGACTTGACTCCACCAAATCGATAGTTACCAGAACCTCTCGGAAGATCGGGAACCCTAGTTCACATCAACAAGAGCCCCTTACAAAGCTTGATCGGAGGCGACAACAATCACCAATAGCCCCTAAATGACCCCACAAGCTCCAGGCAACCTAGGTGACGACAATCACCAAGAGTAACAAGATCTCCAACAACCGCCATGCCTACCTAGTGCCACGAGATGCAAATCGACAATGCAAATGCACTAGAGGCTCTCCAATCTCATCTAAATGTGAATCAAAGTGATGCAAGTGAGTGGAGTGTGTTTCTCAGCTCTCAAAGGGTGTACACAAGTGCTAGGGTTTCCAAGAGAGTGGCCAAGTCTAGCCACACAATCTATTTATAGCCCTACTTGAAGTTCCAACGGTTACCCACTAGAGCCAGCCACTGCGCACGCATCGGACATGTCCGATGAGCAATGCATCGGACCTCCCCAACAGTCAAATTCCAATGGCTAGCAAACTAGTCGTTGCCCTCTGTCACACTTCCGATGGTGCTGTTTGGTGCCCACCGGACATCTCCGGAGTGCAACGCCCGAGTGTCCCAAAAACATGCTCTTTGGTAGAATGGTACGGTGCACCGTCTAGTGCCTGCACCAGACTGCTCCAATGAACCCTTTTGAAATCCCCGCACTCGGTTGCCCTTGCACCGAACTCGTCCGGTGGTGCACATCCGGTGCACACCGGGAACACACAATGCCTGACTGAAAACTCAACTGATTTTGCAGCTGAAAGGATCAAGATGCCCAAGAGGGGGAGGGGGGTAAATTGGGCTAATCTAAAATTTTTCGCAACAATTAAGTCCTACCGCTTAGCCAATTCACCCCTTGTGCCTAAATGTGATTTCCATTCTACTGCACAAAGAGTTTTGCACCCTAGGTTCTAGTCCTACTCTAGCATGACAATTCTAGGAATGTAAAGACATGAATGTAATTGCTCAAAGTAAAGAGAGCGAAAGGAACACGGCGATGTTTCCCGAGGTATCGGAGAGTGGGCACTCCCCATTGGTCCTTGTTGGAGCACCCGCGCAAGGGTATTGCTCCCCCTCGATCCACGTAAGGACTGAGTGCTCTCTACGGGCTAATTCTTTATCACTCCAACGCGGCGAATCGCCCACAACCGCTCACAAGATGAGTTGGGTCTCTCACAATAACCACCGAGAGATCACCAAGCTCCCAATCGCCACCAAGCCATCTAGGCGATGCTGCTCACCAAGAGTAACAAGCACAAACTCTCACTTGATCATGACAAGCCTAATGAGAAAGGTGGTTGCACACTTGCTACTCCCTATGCACTAAAGAGGTCCTTAATCTTGGATTAACAAATCTCAATCACCCCACTAGGCTCTTGCTCTCCCTTGCACTCCAAAGTGTTTCCTCAGTTGAACAAATGGGCAAGAGCGCCAAATTGGACGAGATGGAGAAGTATAAATACCCTCCACTTTCCAAACTAGACATTGGGGTCCAACCTGCACAGAAATCGTATGCATCAGACGCTACAGTGTCAGCATTGGACAAAACACTATTGTTCAATGTGACTGTAACGGCTACAGTGATGTCACCTGTCAGAGCTAGCCGTTACTGTGTCAGAAACCAAACCCTTGTCCGATGCCTACCCATCAGACTTGTCCGATGCGGATTTTCCCTCTCTGGAAGACATCGGACGAAGATCAACATTTGTCCGATGTGGTCACTGTTCCCTGTCCGATCCATCCTGAGGAACGAACCCTAGCATGAACAGTGATAATGTTTTGTCCAATGTACTATCTCAGCGCTGTCCGATGGATTTCAAACCCTAGTTGCACTATCTTAACACTCATCGGACGCTGAGGCATTTATCTGATGCCTCCAGCATCGGTGTCCGATGCGTGTCACAACTCTCTATTCACTTCCAATTTAAAATCCTTTGTGAATGAGGTTGACTCCAAATGATCTTTGGGCTGTCCTTGAGCTACCTAGTGCTAAGTTTAACAAGTGTGCACCACACCTAACACATTAGACTTACCTAGCTCAAGCTACCAGTTCATACCCCCCTTTATAATACGGCCAAAGGAAAAACAAAGTCTTAAACTACTCTAAGTGTCTCTCAACACTAAACGACACTTAGAACTAGTTCGTCCTTAACCTTGTCGTCCATCCTTTGAAAACCAAAATGAATTCCATCGACAGGGGCATGAAAACCATTGATTGCCCAAACACACCATTATCATGACCTAACTCAAATTGCCTCTGCAAAACACACGTTAGTCACAATAATCTTGTGTAGTCATTAATCACTGAAACCCACTAGGGACCTAGATGCTTTCAATCTCCCCCTTTTTGGTGATTGATGACAACACAACCTCGAGTATGTCTGAAATTGAGATGGGTGAGGTTTTCAACATACTTGGTTCATATAAGCATGTGACAGTAAGAACAAGGGATTAGGCATGCTTATACGAACCAAGCCGACATATGTACTCAAAAGATATGAATTGAGCATGAGTACAAAAAATAAAGCTCATTTAGCACGGAGTATAACGCAGAAGCATAATAAATGAGCATAGAACAAGTGACATGACATATATATATGAAAATAGAGAGCACACACATGTCACATAGTCTCAACACATGCAAGCACACATATAATACAATGCAAGAAAGTAAATGTGAATGCATGAAGTGTCACACACAAATGAACGAGTCCATCTCACACGCTCCCCCTAAATCTAACATACTAGCTCCCTCTCCCCCTTTTGTGTCAAGCACCAAAACCTAAGGGTCGGTCGGTGGGACGGGAGCAGACAAGTCGGGTGCTGAGGTGCATTGGGTGAGCTCAAACTAGGCCATGTCGACATCAGAATCTAAACTCTGAGCTGTCTGACCCTGAGAAGTGGACTCAAGCTGGCCCTCGGACTCTGGAGCTATAAGTGAAGCGGTCTAGGTCTACTCGGTGGACTCTATAACAAGGTCGGCCCTGATGAGACTGTGAAGCTAAAGTAGTGGCCTGACCCTGTGGCTCAGAAGCTGTGTCTGGAGGAAGAGGAGCCTCGACTGCCGCTGTCTCTGTCATTGTAGCCTCTGGTGTAGAAGTAGCTAGAGGAGGCTGACGTGCTGTCGGGGGTGGCTCAGATGACGCAACTGAAGAAGGTAGCATGTTTGTCGTCCCGGTAACTGGAGCCACTGTAGTCACTGGCACCTGAAGCTATGGAGTGGGGTGCCCAGTGATCTCACCGAAGGTAGCAGATAGGCTCCTAAAAATGGGGGTTGTTAAGGCCAATAGTTGGCAGAAGAAGCTAAAACTGTCTGCTGAGCTGTCTCTGTCCCCTCTGCCTACCCAATTGTGGGGGGTCTAACCCCAGGTACCCATGGCGTAGTACATGGGCTGCTCCTTCAGGGGCGATCCAGCCCACAAGATGAAGACTTGCGGAGCACGGCACTGCTCGGCGCACACCGCAAGACATCAAGGAGATATCCTATAGATTATGATTGATTTGTTAGGATATGCCAAATATTAGAATCCTTGTAAAGATTATTGCTTACCCGATTAGATTTAGATCTAATCGACTTGTAACCCTACCCACCAGGCTATATAAGGCGGGTAGGGGACCCCCTAAAAAATCATCTCTATTCCAACCACAAACAATACAAACCACCGAACACAGGACTAGGGTATTATGTCTTATCGACGGCCTGAACCTATCTAAATCTCGTGTCTCGATGCTTGTGTTCCCCATCTAGTTCCTGTTCACGCGCACCTCCACCAAACAATCTACTACCCGCGGGCATACTCCTCGGTAGACTGCCGACCTCATATCATCGACACCAGTGCCTGGTGTAGCAAAGAACTGAGGAAGTTGCAACCTAGACGAGGCAAACTGTATTGGCAGTTGACCCTGACTCTGAAGTCGACTAGACTATATCGTTAGAGTCACTGTAGTAGTAGTGGCTGCTAGGCCAAGCTACTGCACTGGGGGCACAAACGGAGGTGCACCAGTATGTCTAAGCATGTGGTCCATGAAGGCCAAGGTCTACTAGTGAACCCCCAAGAGCTGCTGCTGAAACTGATCTTGACATACCTGAACCTGTCCAATCACAGTCAGCAAGCAGTCTATCTGCTTTGCCTGTACATGAGCCTGCCTCTGCTGCTCCTGCTGTATCCTATCAAGCATCGCAGCTAGTGTAGGGTCCACTGGCTGTGGCTATGGTGGAGCTGAGCTGAAGCCTCTGGCCTCGTCGTCGTGTGGTCATGGAGGCATCTGTGGAGGAGGCCCGTAGTCCTCATCTGAGCTGTCTGTGGAGTCAACCTATGCAAGCAACTCGTCAAGCTCTACTAGCTCAGTGGCCCTAATGGCCTTGTCCTGCTCGGCTATAGTGTCGGCATCCTCTGGTCTGCTGGAGCGACGAGCCTATCTCACTGGCCTGTTCCCACATCGGCCATCTACCACTCTAGTCATCCTATAGACGGGAAACTCTGTGGGTGACTCCCTCAAATCTCGGATCGACTGAGTACTCTGCCTGTTGTTGGCATTTCTTAACGTCATCACCAAGAATAGAGATAGGACCCATCCCAGGCGACGACGCTAGAAATACTTATTGGTATTTCTTAACATCATCACTATGAATGTAGCATTTCAACCATTCATAGATAATAATGCTAACAAATACACTGATAGTTCAGGCTCTATTCAATCCGTAAGCGCACAGATCTATCATTGTAGCATTTCACCCAGAGTATTCAGGGTATCGTTATTCATATTTTCCCATGGGAAGGCAATAGCTAATCATGGATATTGGATAGCTCAATGTTAATAATATAGCATAATAATCAATTGTTCATCAGGGGTAAATGATAAACTAAAAACTAGAGAGCTCTGGAGTTGTATTGCCTGAATGTGTAACTTATGTGAACTTCGTTTACAGAGGAGAACAAGGCTGCTTTTTATAGTGCCTAAAGGTCGGTTCGTGAACGAATATTCTTGGTAACCCATGGAACCGCCATTAGCACCGCCTTAGGAACTGACATGTGAAAGATAGGAATGATCCACGCTACCAGGGGGCGGCCGCACCAGGGGGTCGGCCGCACCCTGGCTGCCGCCTCTCGCCACCGACTTTGTCTGGTGGGCTCCCTGATGGGTCTGGATCACTTCTATATTGGGTATTGGCCCTGGTTCGCGTCGTGGATTTGCCTTCTTCACATTTCTTCAACTTGGGCCGTGCGAATACGCTTTGTTGATTGCACATTTTCCTGAGTTTTACACTAATTCCATACTTAAGTCTTGCAAAACAGTAATCTTCCAATACATGTGGAACTAGGTGAATATCAAAGACATATGCATGTAAAATATGTGTTTTTCCTCCATTTTTTTACAAGTTGGCGGTATGGAATAGGTCATTAGTAATCGCCAACACCTGTCAAACTCTCTCATGATCAAATAGCAAATCCAGTGAGCATATGGCAGCTGAAGGCAGGCCTTCAAGCCCTCTGCAATAGTGTCCTCTATCTCTAAAATGATGACATCCCACACGTTGAACTCTACTGTGACACCAAAGTAGTACGTAAGCACAGCTGGAGGTTGGTCAACCCCTCATGGTAACCATACATCAAAAGTAGAGTCCTCCTCATGACCTCGTTTAGCAGATGGGCCACAGGGGTAAGGTCAGCTAGAGTGCGACGGGACCCGTCTCTGAACGGTGGGCGAAAGCACATGCTGACGTGGACTGTGCCTGGAACCACTCCACCGTGAGGGTGTTTGGGTGGAGCTGTCGTACCGTAGCAGTCACTGTGAAGCCTAGTAGTAGACGCTAAAAGTCCCAGTCTCTGTCTGGCCCGTGAGCTGTAGAGCCTGTGAGGGTGACCTCTGAAGGTAAACTACATGTACTCATGGTCTGGGTGGATCCAAAGACTAGCATAGAACTCTCTCACCTAGTCCTCTATGTATGCGCTAGTTTGTCCTAGGAGATCTGCCAAGCCCGGTAGGAAAGTCAAGTGAGGACAAACCTACTCTCCTCCAGCTGCAACAATGTCCTCTATGGGACAAACTCGGTGAGACCTCAAAGATACGCCACTGCAGACGTAGGCACTGTAGAAGTCTTCTTGCAACACTGTGTAGAACCCCTCTGAAGCTCTGGGGTCTCTCTCTGGTGGGAACCACTCCTCTAGCTCAATGAACCTCAGCTGCTGAACTCTCTGAGCACTGGCTATCCTCAAGTCAAGGTGCACTACTGGAGGTGGACCAGCTACTCTAGGGGGTGGTACACGTCCACCATGCCTTGGGCCCTCAGGCCACGGAGCCACCTGAACACAAGCACGGGTAGACCGACGACGTGGCTGCTCCTGCGGCTGCTCGGACTCTGCTTGGGGTTACTCTGTCTCCTCCTGGGCCTCTGACTCTGGGCTGGCAAGACTGACACAGACTCTAGCAATGTGAACACCAGCACCACTACCACCTCTCTCAGCTGCCTCTGCTGCTGTTACAACCTGAGCTGCTACCTGAGCGTCTCTGTCTCCACGCTTCCACTTCCTAGCGCTCTCGGTGACCTTGCTCTTTCCCTTGTTTCTACCTAAAAAAGGAGGCAGCCGTCTGTCACGGTCATCGTCACCTGGGCCTCCACCAGCATTCTTGGTGTGAGGCATAGCTGACACTGCAAGAGAAACTGACACACTCCCCCTGACTCACAGATCAACTGCCACTGTCAATAGCTCCCCATGTCGCTGATAAACACTGCCGCTAACACTGCGAGGCTTGGCCCTCAATCCATACCCGCGGGCTTGGCCCTGGGTTAGCTGACACTGTCACACTGACCAAGCTATCACAACTGACTTGACTCGCTACATAGAAAGCTAGGTAGGAGTATATAAGCAACATATTTAAACTAGAGAAGCAAAGTGACCTATTTGGTAGCAAGCATATGGATAAGAAATAGAAAGAATTGGCTTAGCTACCTGACCAAGATGAAGGCCTGCAAGGGGGTGAGAAACTAAGCACTAGGGGCACCACAAAGCAACAGCAAGGGAATCTGCAAAAAGATTGAGCCGAAAACAGGGTCAAAACCAGTGCTGCCCTAGTTGAGCCAATATGTCGAGCACTTGGCGGGCGTGGGTGACACTCACCCTGGATGAGAAGCCACTGGCCAAAGGATCTCACCGGTGAGAATGCTGGTTGCTGGGAGATACAAGAACGGGCCGCCGGAGGCAAGTTTGACGATGGCGCGGACGATTCTGAACGAGATCCCGATGACGGCGGCGAGCTCTAGATGTGCGAAAGGAGGGGCTGCAGCGGTGGATGCGTGCGTGCGCGGGCATGGCGAGGGCGCGAGAGCAAGATGCGTGCGGCGAGGGTGTGCGGTGGTGCGGGCGGTAGGCGAGCGCGGCGATTAGGGTTTGTGCAGGAGAGGGCGGCGGTGGTGTACGGAGGAAGGAGCCGCAGTGGTTTGATTTGGGAAAGAAAAACGGCTGCGGGCCTCGCTTGACAGAAGAGGGTGAGCACAGGGACAGTTGCCGAAACGGGATAGTGGGGCCCCACATGTCAGTAGAATTCGAAAATTTTCTTCACCTTCCAGATGAGATACAGAGAGCTCCAAAACTGCTCCGGCAGACATCGGACGTGTCCGAGGCCTTACATCGGACAGATTGAGTTGTCCGATGAGTTTCTAAAAATTTCCACTAAATCATTGGATTTGTCTGATGCATCTCTTGGTTGCCACATTGGATGTGACGCTGGCACTGTTCCTTGTGCATCCTCCACAGTAACATCGGACATTACTGTGTTGTTTGTCCGATGCACTATTTGTAGCTGTTTCTTCATGCTTCTTCGCGCCACTTTCTCCCAACCTAGTGCCAACTTCAATAAGAGCCAAATAAACACCAATTGGGACTGATATGGGTGACCTCTCTCAAACTCTCAAGTTTTTTAAAAATATTTTGCCTTGGGCTAGATATATTTTTATGAAAATAGGCGATAAAAAGGGCAAGGAGTCATCATGTGGCCACCAAATAGGGGTCTCAACCATTAGGAGCATCAAATGTGGACGAACACAGCGGATGCTCAGGCTTAACCGAAAAGAAACGACAAAGCAACACACATGCATATGCAATGCAATACAAGAATTTAAATCTAGTTGCTTGTCAACTTTTGAACCTTGGTTAAGCTTCTTCACACACTTTTTGGGCGGTTATCTTAACCAAGTTAGGCAAGGCCTAAATGCAAAGCAAGTTTATTAAGCATGTTATATATTACAATACAATGCAAGGGACAACACAAGCTCATCTTTTAATGAAGTTACTTAGATCAAGAACATTGAGATCGTTCCTCAACCC
>JAHUYU010001310.1:0-12087 GCA_030439765.1 Tripidium arundinaceum | reverse complement strand
ACAAAACTTTACATGATAAATTAAAAAAACACATAAGTTTTTAATCAGCTGGACACCAGAAGGGCTCCTAAAACGGTTGGCAAGGAAAACCTGAAGCCACTTGGACGCATGGTGGCTAAACTTGCCCATGCGAATCCTATGACCGTGCTTCGGACAATTGTCCAACAGGTATGTGGAACAGAAGTTGTGTGATGTATTCACTGTTTTTTAGGGTTGGTAATTATTCGATTTTAGTTAGAAAATATCATGTGCTGCATATCCAAAGTTCCAAACATTGTATTTCCTCGGGAAACCTGGACCACCATGCCTATTTCCCAGCAACTAATGTTTTTTCGAATGAGTTCTGTTTAGCCTTTTCAAATTAATCATCTAACACCATAGTTCAATATCATCTTGCCATGCATGGCATCCGCCAATAGCCATGATGTTCTTTCCTGTTGCTGTGCTATTTGATATACCATAGTGGTATAGCTGGCTATTGATACCATGCTCCACTGGTGCCCTGCATAACTAGACACCCCCCCTCCCCACACACACACACACGCAAAAGGTTAGTTATGTTAAGCTGCTTGTACATCTGCCTAATAAACGTTATGGAAGTATGTTTATCTATTTAATGCGAACTCACCTCTAGGTAATTGTTCCTTGTTTAGAATTGGTCCAACTGACAATGGGATGATTATTGTCCTGAGAAAAACCAGATATGGCGAGAAGGGTACAGTATTGGAACTGGTGTGAATGGAATGAAAAGTTTAGAAGAGATTTTAAGACATTCACTATTTGTAATTCGTTATGGACTGCATTTGGGAGCATGGTTATCTCTTTTTTAGGGATGACTGAACATGATCCCAAGGAGATAATATCTGACTTTTGGAAACTTATCTCTAATACCTGGAATCCAGACAAAACTAACAAGGATATTAGCTACTGTTACCCTTAATTTTCAACTAACCTTGCACTTGTGGGCACTGCAAATTAATCATTTTTGGTCATGTTAGGGTAATTGTGGTGCAGGGACACAGTTTGTCAGAGGATCTCTAGATTCACCTCTCTCCAGACCAGTTTCTTAGGCATTACTGGGTTTTGGAAAAAGTCCTGTTTATACAGTGTACATGGGTACTGAAGAGTCCAAAGGGCACAGTATTAATCAATCTCACAGAAGCCTAAGCGGTTGTTTGCATGCTGTAGTTAGGGCGTTGTTCATATTCCTTCGCTCGTTGCACGTGGTCCTTCCTGTGCTAGTTGGTATGCTGTGCATGCATCCATGCAAAACACAGAACTCTAGCCATTTATGCGGCGAGGCGTCAGCCCATGAGCGCTGTTGCAGTCGGGGGTACTAGCGCAATGATCGACACTCTGTCTTGGTATACGTTTTTCTACTTCTCACACCTAACAGACCGGACTGGAGGGAGTAATATTTATTATCACACTTTTTCTTTAGTGTTGAAATCAATACTTACAATTCAGTGATCCTGGAACAAAATTTATAGTCATACCTTGGGTTGTTTGCGCTATGCTATGCCTTAAATTCTTGTGTATTTTTCAGATTTATTTACAGTTGCACGCCAAAATTTGCAGGTTGAAGCATACAGGGATATGATTACACCAGTTGTGGATGCTTTTAAATACTTGACTCAGGTAGTAGCTATTATTTTATCTATGTATTGTGCATATTTTTTATGTTTAATTGTAATTATTGCATGATTTATGAATCTAGCACTACCCCTTTTACTGTATCAGCTACAATTATTTTAACATGCCTTTGGATTGTCATCTGTTTTATTTACAGCATTGTTTAATTGTATACTTCATTTACAGCTGGAGTATGACATCTTGCAATATATTGTCATTGAACGCTTGGCACAAGGTGGTCGTGCGAAACTTAAAGATGATGGACTTAATCTCTCAGATTGGCTTCAATGTCTTGCATCCTTTTGGGGGCACCTGTATGTACGTTTTGACTCCAAAACTGTTATTACATTCTGGTATCCTACATTTATATTACTTTGTTGCACTTGATTACTCTTTCCAAATTCATTACATTTATTAAGGGTTCTCGTATTCAGTTTTCAGATTTTTAATTGCCGTGCTCCCAATCATTAATGATAAAGTATATTCTGCTGCTGACTCTGTTTTGATCCAATTCATTTTTACAGGTGCAAGAAGCATAATGCTGTGGAACTGAAAAGCCTTTTGCAGTATCTTGTTAATCAACTGAAGAAGGGCGTGGGCATTGAACTTGTTGTCCTAGAGGTCTCTTGGCTGCTCTTTTTAAGCTTTCTTTCTGCCTTCAAATCGTATGAGTCTGAAGCCTAACATAATTAGTCATGCAGGAGCTTATTCAGCAAATGGCAAATGTGCAGTACACCGAGAACATGACAGAGGAACAGGTCGATGCTATGGCAGGAAGTGAGACTTTGCGGCAGCAAGCTTCACTGTTTGGAGCAACAAGAAACTATAAGGTTGAGGGGACATTCATCTATCTCAGCAGCATATTAAGATCAAACTATTCCCTTACCGGAAAATGTAATTCTTTTGCAGGTGTTGAGTAAGTCCACAAATAGGCTAAGGGATTCGTTGCTTCCAAAAGAAGAGCCCAAACTTGCACTTCCTATGTTACTGCTTATTGCTCAGCATCAATCCAAGTAAGATTTTGATTAATTTGGTGGAGCCACTATCAGGCATCTTATCTTTGTTTCATGTGTTTGTTCCAGACCATGCAAATGGCGATGCAGAAATATGAATGGCGTGATTACTAATGATTTACCACCAAAGGAAATAAGCACTGGAGTAGGGTAGGGGTCAAGCATCGGCTGACATTATTTGTTAAATTATATTTTTATCTGGCAAATTGGCCCTTAGTCTGGCCTATGCCCTCCCTACAGAAAATTCATGTGTTGGCAATAGATCCTGTCATATTTAATTTTAGCTTTATGCACCAATTTCAAATCTTGATAAAACTGTTTCTGTTCTCAGGATCATAATAAACGCTGATGCCACATATATCAAAATGGTCAGTGAGCAGTTTGATAGATGCCATGGAATACTTCTTCAGTATGTTGAGTTTCTTTCAAGCGCCGTAACTCCAACCACCTATGCTCAACTAATACCTCCTTTGCAAGATCTGGTCCATAAATACCACATTGAGCCAGAGGTAGTAAATTTCGGTTTCTACCACCGCTTTTGCTCACCTTTGTTGTTGCCTTGTGTGCGGGTGTTGGTGGTGCTACTTGTTTCAGTACTGTTCTTCATTATGAGTAACATAGTGGTCTTTATCTTTAAATCCAGGTTGCTTTCCTTATGTACCGCCCAGTGATGCGGCTTTTTAAGAGCACTAATGGAGGTGACACTTGTTGGCCTCTTGATGATAACGAGGAAGGAGAATCTGTATCATCTGATGATCTTATCTTACATCTTGACTCGTCTCAGGAACCAATCATGTAAGTCTTCCATGATTAATTTGACTGTCTTTGACTAGTATGCATGTTTCTCATTACATTTGTTTTGGTTTGATGGAGATGATTTGGTACAGTATTGTTTAATCCCTGAACCCTATAGCTTGTATTAATTTGTATTCTTATTTTAGTAACTTGAGCCATTCGAATCCGTACAATGCATGCTTCAGATTCTATTTCTTCACTTCGATTATCTATCCCTTTTTTTTTGAGAATTACACAGTACAACGTAGACGCCCACAACATGCACGCACACTCACCCCTATGAACACACGTACGCAAACCCTACCCCTATGAGCACCTCCGTAGGACTGAGCCAGCAGATCTTGAAATTCACGAAGTCACCACAGGCGCTTCGCTGTCGACGGGGACATCACCTACCACTGAAAGCATAGCGCCGTTAAATCCTGGAATAAATTCAGGAAAATGCGAGCACCCGTGCCAAGTCGAGGACTTGAACCCAGGTGAGCAGGTTCCACCACGAGGAACCCAACCAACTGATCTATGATCAGTTCGCACTTCAATCTCACAGAAGCCTAAGCGGTTGTTTGCATGCTGTAGTTAGGGCGTTGTTCATATTCCTTCGCTCGTTGCACGTGGTCCTTCCTGTGCTAGTTGGTATGCTGTGCATGCATCCATGCAAAACACAGAACTCTAGCCATTTATGCGGCGAGGCGTCAGCCCATGAGCGCTGTTGCAGTCGGGGGTACTAGCGCAATGATCGACACTCTGTCTTGGTATACGTTTTTCTACTTCTCACACCTAACAGAGACTCCCATTCTTTACCATCAATACAGCAATGATAAATGTGTGGTAACAGTTGAGGGGGAAAATACCTTCCAATAGTAGGCCATCTTCAACGTATCATGAAAAAATCTTCCAAGCCTGCCAGCTTCAAATTCCGTGCAACAGCATATCATTGGCTGTAGGGTCTTACAGACGAGAACATCGATATGATTGACTGTGTTAAAGAAAGGAGTCCCAAGGGAGTGTAGTGTTTGGACAAATATAGCACAATACACTGCATCTTGCATACTAAAAACACATCGTGGGAATATGCAGCGCTGTAAGAACTCCATGTTGATTTTCATTGCGTCGGGACTGGAGCTCAACCACCTATCCTTTTCACGGGCTAACCTTTGGACCACAGATGCAATGTGCTGCTGGTGCTTCTGAGAATCACTGTTCAGTTTGTCAAGTAAATCTTGGATTCTCTCCTTGTCCTTCTTACGTCTTGAAATTGCAATGCTAGAATTATCTGAGTTGTCCTCCAATTGTTTGAGATTCTCATGCAGCTTCTTGATTTCTGTATCATAACGGTCTTTTGGAAAGTGAAGATCATAGAGTGTTAAGCCCCAGAAAGTAGCATATAAATCTGGTGAAAGACTGTTCCAAGCTTTTGCTGGCAAAATTGACTGGATTGTGTTAAGAAGAGCTGACCACCTGTAGAAAAACAGAATATTCATGTGAGTTGGTAGCTTAAATTGCCATGGACTAATAGTCCGGTAATCGTGCATTGCAGATCTTCAATAAACATGTATCGAAGTTAATTATCACTAAATCTGAAAGTTATGTAAATCCCAGCCGATTATTAAGCCAAAAAGAAGGCATGAGTATAATAATTCAACATTCAAGCATTTAAGAAATTGCTAGTTTCCACAGCCATCAGGGATGATAAAGAGACCTCTCGCCGCGGAAAAAAATGAAAAGATATTTTGAATGGGAAAATATGAGGAAAAAAATTCTGTATTTGTGCTTTGACATTTTGGAAGAAGTATATATTTCTTTCAAAACAATCCTTTATTTGCTACTCCCTCTATTCGAAACTATAGGTTGTTCTGGATTTTCTAGATACATAGTTTTTATTATGTCTCTAGACATAGAAAAAGCTAGAACAACTTATAATTTGGAATCGAGGGAGTATTTAACTTCTATATTTGTACTTCACCGATACCATGACAGAACACCGGTGTAAGACATCATTTGAGAAGCCCAACAGTTGTGAATATTCGATAATGGTGGAGGGACAACAACAACAACAACAAAGCCTTTCAGTCCCAAACAAGTTGGGGTAGGCTAATGGTGGAGGGACACAGGAACTATTAGCCACCTTTGTACCTCAGTATTCAATAAACAGAATGGCAATTCCCCTACAATTTCGGGGGTATAAAAAATAGAAATTGATGATATAACATTCATAATCCATGCTACAGAATAGATAATTGAAGTGCGAACTGATCATAGATCAGTTGGTTGGGTTCCTCGTGGTGGAACCTGCTCACCTGGGTTCAAGTCCTCGACTTGGCACGGGTGCTCGCATTTTCCTGAATTTATTCCAGGATTTAACGGCGCTATGCTTTCAGTGGTAGGTGATGTCCCCGTCGACAGCGAAGCGCCTGTGGTGACTTCGTGAATTTCAAGATCTGCTGGCTCAGTCCTACGGAGGTGCTCATAGGGGTAGGGTTTGCGTACGTGTGTTCATAGGGGTGAGTGTGCGTGCATGTTGTGGGCGTCTACGTTGTACTGTGTAATTCTCAAAAAAAAAGGGATAGATAATCGAAGTGAAGAAATAGAATCTGAAGCATGCATTGTACGGATTCGAATGGCTCAAGTTACTAAAATAAGAATACAAATTAATACAAGCTATAGGGTTCAGGGATTAAACAATACTGTACCAAATCATCTCCATCAAACCAAAACAAATGTAATGAGAAACATGCATACTAGTCAAAGACAGTCAAATTAATCATGGAAGACTTACATGATTGGTTCCTGAGACGAGTCAAGATGTAAGATAAGATCATCAGATGATACAGATTCTCCTTCCTCGTTATCATCAAGAGGCCAACAAGTGTCACCTCCATTAGTGCTCTTAAAAAGCCGCATCACTGGGCGGTACATAAGGAAAGCAACCTGGATTTAAAGATAAAGACCACTATGTTACTCATAATGAAGAACAGTACTGAAACAAGTAGCACCACCAACACCCGCACACAAGGCAACAACAAAGGTGAGCAAAAGCGGTGGTAGAAACCGAAATTTACTACCTCTGGCTCAATGTGGTATTTATGGACCAGATCTTGCAAAGGAGGTATTAGTTGAGCATAGGTGGTTGGAGTTACGGCGCTTGAAAGAAACTCAACATACTGAAGAAGTATTCCATGGCATCTATCAAACTGCTCACTGACCATTTTGATATATGTGGCATCAGCGTTTATTATGATCCTGAGAACAGAAACAGTTTTATCAAGATTTGAAATTGGTGCATAAAGCTAAAATTAAATATGACAGGATCTATTGCCAACACATGAATTTTCTGTAGGGAGGGCATAGGCCAGACTAAGGGCCAATTTGCCAGATAAAAATATAATTTAACAAATAATGTCAGCCGATGCTTGACCCCTACCCTACTCCAGTGCTTATTTCCTTTGGTGGTAAATCATTAGTAATCACGCCATTCATATTTCTGCATCGCCATTTGCATGGTCTGGAACAAACACATGAAACAAAGATAAGATGCCTGATAGTGGCTCCACCAAATTAATCAAAATCTTACTTGGATTGATGCTGAGCAATAAGCAGTAACATAGGAAGTGCAAGTTTGGGCTCTTCTTTTGGAAGCAACGAATCCCTTAGCCTATTTGTGGACTTACTCAACACCTGCAAAAGAATTACATTTTCCGGTAAGGGAATAGTTTGATCTTAATATGCTGCTGAGATAGATGAATGTCCCCTCAACCTTATAGTTTCTTGTTGCTCCAAACAGTGAAGCTTGCTGCCGCAAAGTCTCACTTCCTGCCATAGCATCGACCTGTTCCTCTGTCATGTTCTCGGTGTACTGCACATTTGCCATTTGCTGAATAAGCTCCTGCATGACTAATTATGTTAGGCTTCAGACTCATACGATTTGAAGGCAGAAAGAAAGCTTAAAAAGAGCAGCCAAGAGACCTCTAGGACAACAAGTTCAATGCCCACGCCCTTCTTCAGTTGATTAACAAGATACTGCAAAAGGCTTTTCAGTTCCACAGCATTATGCTTCTTGCACCTGTAAAAATGAATTGGATCAAAACAGAGTCAGCAGCAGAATATACTTTATCATTAATGATTGGGAGCACGGCAATTAAAAATCTGAAAACTGAATACGAGAACCCTTAATAAATGTAATGAATTTGGAAAGAGTAATCAAGTGCAACAAAGTAATATAAATGTAGGATACCAGAATGTAATAACAGTTTTGGAGTCAAAACGTACATACAGGTGCCCCCAAAAGGATGCAAGACATTGAAGCCAATCTGAGAGATTAAGTCCATCATCTTTAAGTTTCGCACGACCACCTTGTGCCAAGCGTTCAATGACAATATATTGCAAGATGTCATACTCCAGCTGTAAATGAAGTATACAATTAAACAATGCTGTAAATAAAACAGATGACAATCCAAAGGCATGTTAAAATAATTGTAGCTGATACAGTAAAAGGGGTAGTGCTAGATTCATAAATCATGCAATAATTACAATTAAACATAAAAAATATGCACAATACATAGATAAAATAATAGCTACTACCTGAGTCAAGTATTTAAAAGCATCCACAACTGGTGTAATCATATCCCTGTATGCTTCAACCTGCAAATTTTGGCGTGCAACTGTAAATAAATCTGAAAAATACACAAGAATTTAAGGCATAGCATAGCGCAAACAACCCAAGGTATGACTATAAATTTTGTTCCAGGATCACTGAATTGTAAGTATTGATTTCAACACTAAAGAAAAAGTGTGATAATAAATATTACTCCCTCCAGTCCGGTCTGTTAGGTGTGAGAAGTAGAAAAACGTATACCAAGACAGAGTGTCGATCATTGCGCTAGTACCCCCGACTGCAACAGCGCTCATGGGCTGACGCCTCGCCGCATAAATGGCTAGAGTTCTGTGTTTTGCATGGATGCATGCACAGCATACCAACTAGCACAGGAAGGACCACGTGCAACGAGCGAAGGAATATGAACAACGCCCTAACTACAGCATGCAAACAACCGCTTAGGCTTCTGTGAGATTGATTAATACTGTGCCCTTTGGACTCTTCAGTACCCATGTACACTGTATAAACAGGACTTTTTCCAAAACCCAGTAATGCCTAAGAAACTGGTCTGGAGAGAGGTGAATCTAGAGATCCTCTGACAAACTGTGTCCCTGCACCACAATTACCCTAACATGACCAAAAATGATTAATTTGCAGTGCCCACAAGTGCAAGGTTAGTTGAAAATTAAGGGTAACAGTAGCTAATATCCTTGTTAGTTTTGTCTGGATTCCAGGTATTAGAGATAAGTTTCCAAAAGTCAGATATTATCTCCTTGGGATCATGTTCAGTCATCCCTAAAAAAGAGATAACCATGCTCCCAAATGCAGTCCATAACGAATTACAAATAGTGAATGTCTTAAAATCTCTTCTAAACTTTTCATTCCATTCACACCAGTTCCAATACTGTACCCTTCTCGCCATATCTGGTTTTTCTCAGGACAATAATCATCCCATTGTCAGTTGGACCAATTCTAAACAAGGAACAATTACCTAGAGGTGAGTTCGCATTAAATAGATAAACATACTTCCATAACGTTTATTAGGCAGATGTACAAGCAGCTTAACATAACTAACCTTTTGCGTGTGTGTGTGTGTGGGGAGGGGGGGTGTCTAGTTATGCAGGGCACCAGTGGAGCATGGTATCAATAGCCAGCTATACCACTATGGTATATCAAATAGCACAGCAACAGGAAAGAACATCATGGCTATTGGCGGATGCCATGCATGGCAAGATGATATTGAACTATGGTGTTAGATGATTAATTTGAAAAGGCTAAACAGAACTCATTCGAAAAAACATTAGTTGCTGGGAAATAGGCATGGTGGTCCAGGTTTCCCGAGGAAATACAATGTTTGGAACTTTGGATATGCAGCACATGATATTTTCTAACTAAAATCGAATAATTACCAACCCTAAAAAACAGTGAATACATCACACAACTTCTGTTCCACATACCTGTTGGACAATTGTCCGAAGCACGGTCATAGGATTCGCATGGGCAAGTTTAGCCACCATGCGTCCAAGTGGCTTCAGGTTTTCCTTAGCCAACCGTTTTAGGAGCCTTCTGGTGTCCAGCTGATTAAAAAAATTATGTGTGTGAATTCAAAACTTTACATGAAGTGATAGATTAAAAAAACGTTAAACAGAATACAAAGGTAACCTTTGCAGTTTGCCTTGCAGCAAGGACAATTGGGTTTTGTTCAGTCTCCTTCTCCCATTCACCATACAGACGATAGCGGGCCTGGAGACTAAGGATAGTCAAGGTACTAAATTGCTAAAAACATGAATAGAGCACTACAAAATTATATAATATAAACCTCATATGGAAGAAGGGAAAGAACCCCCCATATCTCCATATCAACAGCAGGATTAGCAGGGATCAGCTGCAACGAAGGAAACAAGCACGACCCAAGTGCTTCCTCAATTCGAGATTCTGGTGAAACTACATTTGCTGCACGGGTTGACTCTTTTGATGAGTGGTAGTACGCTTTTAATACTCTGCAAACCTAAAAAGTAAACATGGACGATGGATCACTAAGTACATGATGTTCAACATTTTCACTAGTAGAGTATTCATGTGAAACTGGATACTTGCAAATTCCAAGCAAAGAAACATTTTGCACTGCAACTGCAAGGCTGCAAAACTTGGTTGTTGATTTGTTATAACTAGGAAACAACAATGACATTTTGGTTTATCGCAACAAATGGAGGAAATTCTAGTCATGAGTATGACTAGAGGCAATGCAAAGGCTAGTGTGGTGCTTCTGTAAGAATTCCAATGCCGCAATCAATAATGTAGCATATGTACACTGAACTAAGTCATCAATTTGGCAGCGGCAAGTATGCATGATAGCGAGCAGTGGTAAAAGATTTAAGTCACCTTTTGAAGTAATTGAGTATCACGATGAAGATATGGTCCACAAGCGGTGAGCATTTGGAAAAACTCCTTTGGCAGATCAAATGAACTTACAGACACAGCAGATGTGCCTGTCTGGTCAGCATCATTTCTAGAAGGCAAGTAATAAAACAGGTGTGAATGGAATGAAAAGTTTAGAAGAGATTTTAAGACATTCACTATTTGTAATTCGTTATGGACTGCATTTGGGAGCATGGTTATCTCTTTTTTAGGGATGACTGAACATGATCCCAAGGAGATAATATCTGACTTTTGGAAACTTATCTCTAATACCTGGAATCCAGACAAAACTAACAAGGATATTAGCTACTGTTACCCTTAATTTTCAACTAACCTTGCACTTGTGGGCACTGCAAATTAATCATTTTTGGTCATGTTAGGGTAATTGTGGTGCAGGGACACAGTTTGTCAGAGGATCTCTAGATTCACCTCTCTCCAGACCAGTTTCTTAGGCATTACTGGGTTTTGGAAAAAGTCCTGTTTATACAGTGTACATGGGTACTGAAGAGTCCAAAGGGCACAGTATTAATCAATCTCACAGAAGCCTAAGCGGTTGTTTGCATGCTGTAGTTAGGGCGTTGTTCATATTCCTTCGCTCGTTGCACGTGGTCCTTCCTGTGCTAGTTGGTATGCTGTGCATGCATCCATGCAAAACACAGAACTCTAGCCATTTATGCGGCGAGGCGTCAGCCCATGAGCGCTGTTGCAGTCGGGGGTACTAGCGCAATGATCGACACTCTGTCTTGGTATACGTTTTTCTACTTCTCACACCTAACAGACCGGACTGGAGGGAGTAATATTTATTATCACACTTTTTCTTTAGTGTTGAAATCAATACTTACAATTCAGTGATCCTGGAACAAAATTTATAGTCATACCTTGGGTTGTTTGCGCTATGCTATGCCTTAAATTCTTGTGTATTTTTCAGATTTATTTACAGTTGCACGCCAAAATTTGCAGGTTGAAGCATACAGGGATATGATTACACCAGTTGTGGATGCTTTTAAATACTTGACTCAGGTAGTAGCTATTATTTTATCTATGTATTGTGCATATTTTTTATGTTTAATTGTAATTATTGCATGATTTATGAATCTAGCACTACCCCTTTTACTGTATCAGCTACAATTATTTTAACATGCCTTTGGATTGTCATCTGTTTTATTTACAGCATTGTTTAATTGTATACTTCATTTACAGCTGGAGTATGACATCTTGCAATATATTGTCATTGAACGCTTGGCACAAGGTGGTCGTGCGAAACTTAAAGATGATGGACTTAATCTCTCAGATTGGCTTCAATGTCTTGCATCCTTTTGGGGGCACCTGTATGTACGTTTTGACTCCAAAACTGTTATTACATTCTGGTATCCTACATTTATATTACTTTGTTGCACTTGATCTTAATATGCTGCTGAGATAGATGAATGTCCCCTCAACCTTATAGTTTCTTGTTGCTCCAAACAGTGAAGCTTGCTGCCGCAAAGTCTCACTTCCTGCCATAGCATCGACCTGTTCCTCTGTCATGTTCTCGGTGTACTGCACATTTGCCATTTGCTGAATAAGCTCCTGCATGACTAATTATGTTAGGCTTCAGACTCATACGATTTGAAGGCAGAAAGAAAGCTTGCCAAGAGA
>JAHUYU010001730.1:0-15485 GCA_030439765.1 Tripidium arundinaceum | reverse complement strand
CTCGCCCGCGCCGCCCCAGCCCCCGCCGCGCCCGCCCGCACCGCGACCGTCCGCGCTGTGCCGCTTCGCCGCGGCCGGCGGTGGTGGCGCGGCCGCGGGCAAGGCGCGCACGGGCGAGCGCAGCTGCGGTGGCGGCACGGGCGGCCGGCGAGGGCGCGGGAGAGGCGGGCGCAGCGGGGGCGGCGCGGGCCGGGCGCGGCGCGGGCGAGGCGGCAACGGCGGGCGGGCGAGGCAGCGCGGGCGTGAGGAGGAAGAAAGTTGGAGGGAGGGAGAGGGAGGCTGGCCCCAGGATCTACGACGCCAAGCCTTGGCGTCAGGATCTATGGCGCCAAGCTTTGGCACCAATGAAGTTGGCGTCAAGCCGGTGGCCACGTCAGCGCCACGCCGCCAGGTGCTTGGCGCCAGTGAAGATGGCGCCAAGACGTTATATATTGGCGCCGATGACTCTGGCGCCAAGAGTAGGGTTCATTTTTTGAAATCTTTCCGCCAGAGACATATTTGAGAGATTCTTTCGAAAAAAGGCAAAAAAACAAAAAATTCGGTGGCGGTTAACTCTTGGTGGCGCCCTCCCTCGACCAGCCATGGGGTCCGCAGCGCGGCGGCACCCCCAAGCCTCGCCCTTTCCCGGCGGCGGCCACCTCCAGGCATTGTCTCCTTCACACCGACCGCCCGTGGGATGCGGCCAAGCTCAAGCACGAGGTACGAGACATCTGCGTTGGTGGCGGCCCTCTCCCTACCGGACACCAGCTGTTGCCTCCAGCATTTGCTTTTGAGTTTGATTTTGTACGTAGCTGGAGGAAACCAGCAGATCCAGTCCATGGAGGTGGCGTTGGATTTTGTACAGGACTTATTAGCTTCTGAGTTTTGATCCATCGGCTCTACCGGTGCTTCTTCCGTTGTTTTTCCCATTTTTTCTCTCTCCAGTTCACAGATAGACAGATCGGAAGGACTACGCTCTTCCCCTCCCTCCTGGCTCCCGCTTCCGCGCCGCCGCTTGCCGAGTCCGATTCAGTGGTCCGCTTGACCAAGGTGCAGGGGTATAAACGACTTTGCGTTGAGATAGTAATACTCATTAGTCTAGGGATCCAAACAGGAGTGAACTAATCACTAATCAGGTAACTATTAGTTAGTTAATCATTAGTCCTATCTAATCACTGGTCCTAATTCATATAAACAGGGCCTAAATGGATAAAGGCCGGTAAAGGGTATGGAACATGTCCTTACTTATTTTGTTTGGTTGAGCAACCGTTCACTGCTGGAATCTTTAACCGTCCAAATCCAGCGGGAATGAGTCTGTGAAAGCGCGGCTTCTGTTGCCCCGGCAACCGGTTACGTTAAACATTAAACAAACAAAAAGTAACGTAACTGGTTGGCGCTGTGATATGGTGACCCCGCAAAGCCACCGAACCAAACAACCCGTAGTGTTAGCACTCAGCAGGTCGTATTTTCTACATGACGAAGCTCTATAAAAGTGCATGTGGATCAATTACGAGAGGCTTAATAGCGTTCATCGTTCAATGATGGCAGCGTCAGGAACACTCTGGGTCATTCATTAGATCAATGCACTGAAGTGGATTGACGGTAAAATAGAAGTCAATTTGGTCCAGATCGATTGTTTTGCGACCTTTCCGTATGCGTTCATCACGTATCAGTGGGGGACCCAGCCCAAGAATTGAGGTAGGCCGAGTTAGAACACAAAATTTTAGCTAAAAAACGACAACATACGTATCAAGAGTTAAAGTTGTAGAATGACAAACAAAAATTAAGATGTTACATTTTAAAAGACGAATCAATAATAATACATGTTTCATTTGAGAATTATAGTACAAAACCTATTAATTTAAAAGGAAAAACAATTAGAAAAGCTTTTAAAATCTGCATAAATCATTGAATTGAACTAATAAAAATTAATTTAGAATTATAGTACAAACCTCCGCACATGGCTATATCTCCAGATCTACACCCACAACATCACCAAATGTCCAAATCAGCCCAACCCGCATGTCCACGGACCAAATAATCAAGTAGAGGCACTTAGGCAGAGCAGGTAGCCGAGCAGCGCATAGCCGCACCAGCGCAGGAGCAGGCCACAAGCAGCAGACGCATAGTCAGCCGCAGGGTACAGCTGCGGAGCTATGCAGGCCAACCGATCAGCCTGGAGCGGGATCCAGAGGGGTGGAACCCCGGAGGGCGCAGGGAGGGGCACCATGCCGGGACCAGGTCGGGGAGCCGCCGATGCCGAGCCGAGCGCCGCCGCCTGCGGTGTGCCATACTATGGGGGTGTTTGGTTGGGCTTTTGGCTTTGGCTTTTGGCCTCAAAAGCCAAAAGCCTAACCAAAGGGGCTGCTGTGGGCTGTGGCTTTTTCAGAAGCAGATGCTTTTCTGTAGTACATTTTTGAAAGCTGGTTTGACCCTGCTTTTGGCTTTTGGCTTTCTGCTTTTTGAAATGGGTGGAATAAAAAGCTCTTCCATAGTTGTTTTAAGAGAGATAAAGATAGAAGGTATATTTTATACTTGTTTAACCAAACAGCTTTCAGCTTTTCTACAGCTCACAGCCCACAGCAGCTTTCCCACAGCTCACAGCCCACAACAGCTTTTTCCCACAGCCACAGCTCAACCAAACAGGCCCTATGTGCCTTCAGGTTTGGCAAGTAACCAGTGCGGGCGAGGTTCGAGAGTCAAGGATTCATGTGGTAGTCCTCCAAGATTTCTCTTGCACTTGTGGTAAACCAAGGCAGTATCACTTTGTATGTTCTCACCTTGTGGCAGCTGCTAGGCATCGCAACTATGACATCGAGGCCAGGATACCTCACGAGTTCAGTGTGCACACGCTTGTCCAAACATGGAGGCCCCGCTTCGTGCCTTTCCAGGACCTTGGAGAGTGGCCTCCATACGACGGTCCAAAGTACGTTGCGGATCCAGCTTACCATTAGGACAAGCGGGGCTCTAGAAAGAGGACGAGGCACAGGATGGTTATGGATCAGATACCCGGTAGATCGCGACGTGGGATAGCGACCCCATTTCTTACTGACCCCGAGCAGTACGAGTGTGGTAAGTGTGGGAGACTTGGCCACAATTCACGCAGTTGCCACTGGCAAATTAGTGAGGTGCGACTTGTTGTTGTTTCTATTATTTAATACCTATCATATTGCTTGTACAATTCTCGTTTTATGTCTCAATGCATATTTAATTTATAACTTACTGACTATCTTCATTTTGTAGGATGGCGCAATTCCACCTTCTGGACCCGGTGTACGATGAGACCCACCGAGGACGTGTCGTAGCGGCGGGGCAAGTAAGATTATAAACTTCCACATGACATACTTCGAATTTGAAGCGCATATGTGTGTGTCAAGTAACATTTGTGGGTTGTCTCTTGTTTCCATGAAGGACCTTTCGCTCCTTCGTCCTAGAGCCCATGGAGGGTTCTTAGAAATGCAGTACGACGACCAGTACACACCTTACCTGGTGAGAGCTGGCCTAGACGTCATCTCTTTCTAGGTTCATCGTGGGCTGCCCATGTTCAACTTAGCGGGCGTGACTGCGTTGGTTGATAGGTATTTAATCAACACATAGGTTCTATTCATAAACATTTGATCATGCGCTTACCTTTCTGACTTGGATTTATGTTTTGAGAAAATTATAGGTGGCGGCCTGAGACTCACAGCTTTCACATGGCATTTGGGGAGATGACAGTCACGCTATAGGACTATCAGAAGATGCTAGGTCTGAGGATTCATGGGAGGGCAATGACAGGGCAGTGTAGGTCAGAGGGTTGGATAGCTCAGGTGGAGGCCTTCCTTGGACGTGTGCTGGGTGAGCAAGGAGCACGCACTTCTGGTGTTCTGATCTCCTAGTTCCGGGCAGAGTTCGCACAGTGTCCTCCAGGGGTAGATGACCAGACAGTTCAGTACTACTATAGGGCGTGGATCCTACACTTGTTCGTCTGTGTTCTCTTCCCCGACGGAACGGGGGACACTGCATCGTGGATGTGGATCCACTGCCTCACTGACTGGGACCAGGCGGGTCACTATAGCTGGGGCTCTGCAGTGTTGGCTTTCCTTTACCGCCAGCTTTGCGAGGCGTGTCGGCGGTCTTCACAGTCAGCCTCACTTGGTGGGTGTGTGTACCTACTCCAGCTGTGGATGTGGTCGTGGCTTCCAGTTGCTCGTCCCATGGTGCTGGCTCCTCATGACTGGTTCCCAGGCCAGCACGCACGGCTACAGCCGACGTGGGTGTACCAGTGGGACCAGGTGACAGTTCCTCATGCGAGGATGGAGCGGGTGTACAAAGAGTACATGGACGAGCTAGACAGGCTCACGGCCTCTAGTGTAAGTATAAATTATTATACATGGTGGATTCAATAAATTGTTTGTTACGCTATCTAACATCTTGTTTGGACACGATGCAGGTGACTTGGGAGCCGTACGAGGGCGAGAGGGCACTTCCTTTTTTGGTGAGCAACGTGTGTGATAGCGACAGCGAGCTCTACAGGGTGAGGTGCCCTCTAATCTGCTTCTATACTGTCGAGTACCACCTTCCACATAGAGCTGCACGCCAGTTTGGAGCGAGGCAGCTTTGGCCACCGTCTCCAGTGTCGACCGGTGTTGACTTGCACAAGTAAGTGTTTTCTTCTGTCAATTGGACCGTTATCCTGGACTTGCACTTCTATTATTATCAACTGTTAATAGAAATAAATCTTGGTATGTTTGTATGTGTATGGAATGCATATAGGTGTGTTTTGCTTCAATAAACAAAGGAAACTCTGCCGAAATTTTTAACTTTGCCATACATGCATGTTATAGTCACATTATGTTCACTAACTTTGGTGTACGTGTTTGCAGGCTCGATTGTAAGAAAAACAGGAAGATCTTTGATTGGGACCGGCACCACCAAGCCTACATTGACGAGTGGGAGATGTTCGATGAAAACGTGGACGAGAACAACAAGCCGCACACGAACAGTGAGTACAGGCGGTACCAAGCTTGGTACCACCGAGCGACTCGTCCGAGGCTTAGGCTACAGTGGTCACACGATGACTACGCGGACATTGAGTCGTCCGAGGACGAGGACACGGCGTACGACCACTCTACTCATGTAGGTCGCTAGGTGGAGGCAGGACCGATCTTGGACATAGTGGTATGTCATTTGCTCTACTTATCTATATCGATTTGCGTAACAATGAATTATAACTTTGAACTTTGTTGTAGGGCAACACCCTCAGAGTGTCGTTCGAAGAAATAGAGCACTTTCGTCAAGGATGACGGACGACAACACGTGTAGCTTCCTTGACGTAAGATTCCATAAATATGCAGCTATTAGATTACTAACACGTTCAATATATTCAGTTGACATGATTTTGTGCACCAGAGACTGGCACGTCGGCTACGTCGTGCCGCTGCGCGCTGTGGTTGCAGGACAGGCACGGCGCAGGACGTGCACATGTCTTCTGCAGCCAGAGGTGGCGTAGGTTCGTCTAGCCACGCACCTACAAGGTCGCGAGGCATTTCCACCGAGGACGAGGACGACGACGTGGACCAGGGGCACGAGGAGCTTGGACCGTCTCAGCTAGAGGATGCTCCCTCGACTCAGCCTACGCAGCAGCTAGGTACCAGGTGACGTCGACCACCCAACCCTTACACTCCAGGCACCCACGCTCTTGGACACAAGGGCAAGGGTAGGTCTAGGAGGCAGTGAGGGCTTTGGTAGATTTTAGGTTAGATGTTTTCATGGATTGTGGTGGACTGCTGGACTTTTATTATGTATTATTACGGACTGTATGGACTATTATTATGGACTGTTCTAGCCTATTATCATGTACTGTATGAGCTACTATGGAGTTTATGGCATATTAAGAACTTTATGCGCTTTTAGGCTGCTCATATATATTGTTTGAGATGAATGTCATATATATTCATTGATGACATATGTTAATGCGATATTTGTGTTTGGATTGAATAGAAAAACAGGAAAAACTCTGCCAAAATTTTCTGCCACATGTCAAGTTGTGCAGTACACCGATAGCATTTAGCCTTTTCGGTGATATATCATGTCACTGTCCTATCGTACATTGCCTTTTACATATGAATTGACCGATCAAAGGAATCTAACCTTTTTAGATGAGTTTTTAAATAGACTTTTCAGTTTTTCAAATAGGCTTTTCAGGGATGGCATCTATGCTATTACAGTGTCCTACGAAATAGACTTTTCAGTGATACGTAGTAGGCTTTTCAGGAGCATTGAAGCCACACTACAACGGCTTCCCACTCCACTACTGCCTATATATTCACCTTCCTTCATACGATGCAACTCACTTGAAACTAGTAGTTGGTTGCGTGCGAGTAGTAATGTTTGGAGGGTCATCTAGAGGGAAGGGAAAGAGGGTGACGAAGGGAACTCTCATTGTGTGGGAGGGGTCTCTGGGTCCGGAAGACTTTGATGAGCCAGTGTATCATTTTCCGGTCGAGACCAAAAGAGATTTCACCAAAGAGTGCCCTCTCCGAGGATACGATAACCGGAAAGAAGATTGGCCAAAATGTAGGCATGGTGAGGACTGCTTAGTGAAGATGTTCATGGAGGGTTTGGATGGAGGTCGTTGTTTCTTCAAATGTCCGCGAGCAGAGGTAATTGGTTTTAAAATTCTTTACTAAGCAGTCCTCACCATGCCTACATTTTGGCCAATCTTCTTTCCGGTTATCGTATCCTCGGAGAGGGCACTCTTTGGTGAAATCTCTTTTGGTCTCGACCGGAAAATGATACACTGGCTCATCAAAGTCTTCCGGACCCAGAGACCCCTCCCACACAATGAGAGTTCCCTTCGTCACCCTCTTTCCCTTCCCTCTAGATGACCCTCCAAACATTACTACTCGCACGCAACCAACTACTAGTTTCAAGTGAGTTGCATCGTATGAAGGAAGGTGAATATATAGGCAGTAGTGGAGTGGGAAGCCGTTGTAGTGTGGCTTCAATGCTCCTGAAAAGCCTACTACGTATCACTGAAAAGTCTATTTCGTAGGACACTGTAATAGCATAGATGCCATCCCTGAAAAGCCTATTTGAAAAACTGAAAAGTCTATTTAAAAACTCATCTAAAAAGGTTAGATTCCTTTGATCGGTCAATTCATATGTAAAAGGCAATGTACGATAGGACAGTGACATGATATATCACCGAAAAGGCTAAATGCTATCGGTGTACTGCACAACTTGACATGTGGCAGAAAATTTTGGCAGAGTTTTTCCTGTTTTTCTATTCAATCCAAACACAAATATCGCATTAACATATGTCATCAATGAATATATATGACATTCATCTCAAACAATATATATGAGCAGCCTAAAAGCGCATAAAGTTCTTAATATGCCATAAACTCCATAGTAGCTCATACAGTACATGATAATAGGCTAGAACAGTCCATAATAATAGTCCATACAGTCCGTAATAATACATAATAAAAGTCCAGCAGTCCACCACAATCCATGAAAACATCTAACCTAAAATCTACCAAAGCCCTCACTGCCTCCTAGACCTACCCTTGCCCTTGTGTCCAAGAGCGTGGGTGCCTGGAGTGTAAGGGTTGGGTGGTCGACGTCACCTGGTACCTAGCTGCTGCGTAGGCTGAGTCGAGGGAGCATCCTCTAGCTGAGACGGTCCAAGCTCCTCGTGCCCCTGGTCCACGTCGTCGTCCTCGTCCTCGGTGGAAATGCCTCGCGACCTTGTAGGTGCGTGGCTAGACGAACCTACGCCACCTCTGGCTGCAGAAGACATGTGCACGTCCTGCGCCGTGCCTGTCCTGCAACCACAGCGCGCAGCGGCACGACGTAGCCGACGTGCCAGTCTCTGGTGCACAAAATCATGTCAACTGAATATATTGAACGTGTTAGTAATCTAATAGCTGCATATTTATGGAATCTTACGTCAAGGAAGCTACACGTGTTGTCGTCCGTCATCCTTGACGAAAGTGCTCTATTTCTTCGAACGACACTCTGAGGGTGTTGCCCTACAACAAAGTTCAAAGTTATAATTCATTGTTACGCAAATCGATATAGATAAGTAGAGCAAATGACATACCACTATGTCCAAGATCGGTCCTGCCTCCACCTAGCGACCTACATGAGTAGAGTGGTCGTACGCCGTGTCCTCGTCCTCGGACGACTCAATGTCCGCGTAGTCATCGTGTGACCACTGTAGCCTAAGCCTCGGACGAGTCGCTCGGTGGTACCAAGCTTGGTACCGCCTGTACTCACTGTTCGTGTGCGGCTTGTTGTTCTCGTCCACGTTTTCATCGAACATCTCCCACTCGTCAATGTAGGCTTGGTGGTGCCGGTCCCAATCAAAGATCTTCCTGTTTTTCTTACAATCGAGCCTGCAAACACGTACACCAAAGTTAGTGAACATAATGTGACTATAACATGCATGTATGGCAAAGTTAAAAATTTCGGCAGAGTTTCCTTTGTTTATTGAAGCAAAACACACCTATATGCATTCCATACACATACAAACATACCAAGATTTATTTCTATTAACAGTTGATAATAATAGAAGTGCAAGTCCAGGATAACGGTCCAATTGACAGAAGAAAACACTTACTTGTGCAAGTCAACACCGGTCGACACTGGAGACGGTGGCCAAAGCTGCCTCGCTCCAAACTGGCGTGCAGCTCTATGTGGAAGGTGGTACTCGACAGTATAGAAGCAGATTAGAGGGCACCTCACCCTGTAGAGCTCGCTGTCGCTATCACACACGTTGCTCACCAAAAAAGGAAGTGCCCTCTCGCCCTCGTACGGCTCCCAAGTCACCTGCATCGTGTCCAAACAAGATGTTAGATAGCGTAACAAACAATTTATTGAATCCACCATGTATAATAATTTATACTTACACTAGAGGCCGTGAGCCTGTCTAGCTCGTCCATGTACTCTTTGTACACCCGCTCCATCCTCGCATGAGGAACTGTCACCTGGTCCCACTGGTACACCCACGTCGGCTGTAGCCGTGCGTGCTGGCCTGGGAACCAGTCATGAGGAGCCAGCACCATGGGACGAGCAACTGGAAGCCACGACCACATCCACAGCTGGAGTAGGTACACACACCCACCAAGTGAGGCTGACTGTGAAGACCGCCGACACGCCTCGCAAAGCTGGCGGTAAAGGAAAGCCAACACTGCAGAGCCCCAGCTATAGTGACCCGCCTGGTCCCAGTCAGTGAGGCAGTGGATCCACATCCACGATGCAGTGTCCCCCGTTCCGTCGGGGAAGAGAACACAGACGAACAAGTGTAGGATCCACGCCCTATAGTAGTACTGAACTGTCTGGTCATCTACCCCTGGAGGACACTGTGCGAACTCTGCCCGGAACTAGGAGATCAGAACACCAGAAGTGCGTGCTCCTTGCTCACCCAGCACACGTCCAAGGAAGGCCTCCACCTGAGCTATCCAACCCTCTGACCTACACTGCCCTGTCATTGCCCTCCCATGAATCCTCAGACCTAGCATCTTCTGATAGTCCTATAGCGTGACTGTCATCTCCCCAAATGCCATGTGAAAGCTGTGAGTCTCAGGCCGCCACCTATAATTTTCTCAAAACATAAATCCAAGTCAGAAAGGTAAGCGCATGATCAAATGTTTATGAATAGAACCTATGTGTTGATTAAATACCTATCAACCAACGCAGTCACGCCCGCTAAGTTGAACATGGGCAGCCCACGATGAACCTAGAAAGAGATGACGTCTAGGCCAGCTCTCACCAGGTAAGGTGTGTACTGGTCGTCGTACTGCATTTCTAAGAACCCTCCATGGGCTCTAGGACGAAGGAGCGAAAGGTCCTTCATGGAAACAAGAGACAACCCACAAATGTTACTTGACACACACATATGCGCTTCAAATTCGAAGTATGTCATGTGGAAGTTTATAATCTTACTTGCCCCGCCGCTACGACACGTCCTCGGTGGGTCTCATCGTACACCGGGTCCAGAAGGTGGAATTGCGCCATCCTACAAAATGAAGATAGTCAGTAAGTTATAAATTAAATATGCATTGAGACATAAAACGAGAATTGTACAAGCAATATGATAGGTATTAAATAATAGAAACAACAACAAGTCGCACCTCACTAATTTGCCAGTGGCAACTGCGTGAATTGTGGCCAAGTCTCCCACACTTACCACACTCGTACTGCTCGGGGTCAGTAAGAAATGGGGTCGCTATCCCACGTCGCGATCTACCGGGTATCTGATCCATAACCATCCTGTGCCTCGTCCTCTTTCTAGAGCCCCGCTTGTCCTAATGGTAAGCTGGATCCGCAACGTACTTTGGACCGTCGTATGGAGGCCACTCTCCAAGGTCCTGGAAAGGCACGAAGCGGGGCCTCCATGTTTGGACAAGCGTGTGCACACTGAACTCGTGAGGTATCCTGGCCTCGATGTCATAGTTGCGATGCCTAGCAGCTGCCACAAGGTGAGAACATACAAAGTGATACTGCCTTGGTTTACCACAAGTGCAAGAGAAATCTTGGAGGACTACCACATGAATCCTTGACTCTCGAACCTCGCCGTCAGACATGGTACCGCTGGTATGCTTCACCTCATATCTCCCCGAGGCGTGGTCAAAACATGTGACCTCATGTGTGCCAGCCCTCTCCTTTGCCTTCTCTAGATGTGCCTGTGGTGGTTGGAGGTACGAGTTTCAGTGCAGCAACATGGCCGAGTCTTTCAATAAGTTGCTGCTAGGGATTCGTGGTATGCCCGTGAACGCTATCGTTCAATTCACATTCTACAAGCTTGTTGCCTGGTTCAACGATAGACACGCCCATGCATTGCAGTTGCAAAGTGATGGAAAGAATTGGGCTCCAACACCACAGGCACATCTAGAGAAGGCAAAGGAGAGGGCTGGCACACATGAGGTCACATGTTTTGACCACGCCTCGGGGAGATATGAGGTGAAGCATACCAGCGGTACCATGTCTGACGGCGAGGTTCGAGAGTCAAGGATTCATGTGGTAGTCCTCCAAGATTTCTCTTGCACTTGTGGTAAACCAAGGCAGTATCACTTTGTATGTTCTCACCTTGTGGCAGCTGCTAGGCATCGCAACTATGACATCGAGGCCAGGATACCTCACGAGTTCAGTGTGCACACGCTTGTCCAAACATGGAGGCCCCGCTTCGTGCCTTTCCAGGACCTTGGAGAGTGGCCTCCATACGACGGTCCAAAGTACGTTGCGGATCCAGCTTACCATTAGGACAAGCGGGGCTCTAGAAAGAGGACGAGGCACAGGATGGTTATGGATCAGATACCCGGTAGATCGCGACGTGGGATAGCGACCCCATTTCTTACTGACCCCGAGCAGTACGAGTGTGGTAAGTGTGGGAGACTTGGCCACAATTCACGCAGTTGCCACTGGCAAATTAGTGAGGTGCGACTTGTTGTTGTTTCTATTATTTAATACCTATCATATTGCTTGTACAATTCTCGTTTTATGTCTCAATGCATATTTAATTTATAACTTACTGACTATCTTCATTTTGTAGGATGGCGCAATTCCACCTTCTGGACCCGGTGTACGATGAGACCCACCGAGGACGTGTCGTAGCGGCGGGGCAAGTAAGATTATAAACTTCCACATGACATACTTCGAATTTGAAGCGCATATGTGTGTGTCAAGTAACATTTGTGGGTTGTCTCTTGTTTCCATGAAGGACCTTTCGCTCCTTCGTCCTAGAGCCCATGGAGGGTTCTTAGAAATGCAGTACGACGACCAGTACACACCTTACCTGGTGAGAGCTGGCCTAGACGTCATCTCTTTCTAGGTTCATCGTGGGCTGCCCATGTTCAACTTAGCGGGCGTGACTGCGTTGGTTGATAGGTATTTAATCAACACATAGGTTCTATTCATAAACATTTGATCATGCGCTTACCTTTCTGACTTGGATTTATGTTTTGAGAAAATTATAGGTGGCGGCCTGAGACTCACAGCTTTCACATGGCATTTGGGGAGATGACAGTCACGCTATAGGACTATCAGAAGATGCTAGGTCTGAGGATTCATGGGAGGGCAATGACAGGGCAGTGTAGGTCAGAGGGTTGGATAGCTCAGGTGGAGGCCTTCCTTGGACGTGTGCTGGGTGAGCAAGGAGCACGCACTTCTGGTGTTCTGATCTCCTAGTTCCGGGCAGAGTTCGCACAGTGTCCTCCAGGGGTAGATGACCAGACAGTTCAGTACTACTATAGGGCGTGGATCCTACACTTGTTCGTCTGTGTTCTCTTCCCCGACGGAACGGGGGACACTGCATCGTGGATGTGGATCCACTGCCTCACTGACTGGGACCAGGCGGGTCACTATAGCTGGGGCTCTGCAGTGTTGGCTTTCCTTTACCGCCAGCTTTGCGAGGCGTGTCGGCGGTCTTCACAGTCAGCCTCACTTGGTGGGTGTGTGTACCTACTCCAGCTGTGGATGTGGTCGTGGCTTCCAGTTGCTCGTCCCATGGTGCTGGCTCCTCATGACTGGTTCCCAGGCCAGCACGCACGGCTACAGCCGACGTGGGTGTACCAGTGGGACCAGGTGACAGTTCCTCATGCGAGGATGGAGCGGGTGTACAAAGAGTACATGGACGAGCTAGACAGGCTCACGGCCTCTAGTGTAAGTATAAATTATTATACATGGTGGATTCAATAAATTGTTTGTTACGCTATCTAACATCTTGTTTGGACACGATGCAGGTGACTTGGGAGCCGTACGAGGGCGAGAGGGCACTTCCTTTTTTGGTGAGCAACGTGTGTGATAGCGACAGCGAGCTCTACAGGGTGAGGTGCCCTCTAATCTGCTTCTATACTGTCGAGTACCACCTTCCACATAGAGCTGCACGCCAGTTTGGAGCGAGGCAGCTTTGGCCACCGTCTCCAGTGTCGACCGGTGTTGACTTGCACAAGTAAGTGTTTTCTTCTGTCAATTGGACCGTTATCCTGGACTTGCACTTCTATTATTATCAACTGTTAATAGAAATAAATCTTGGTATGTTTGTATGTGTATGGAATGCATATAGGTGTGTTTTGCTTCAATAAACAAAGGAAACTCTGCCGAAATTTTTAACTTTGCCATACATGCATGTTATAGTCACATTATGTTCACTAACTTTGGTGTACGTGTTTGCAGGCTCGATTGTAAGAAAAACAGGAAGATCTTTGATTGGGACCGGCACCACCAAGCCTACATTGACGAGTGGGAGATGTTCGATGAAAACGTGGACGAGAACAACAAGCCGCACACGAACAGTGAGTACAGGCGGTACCAAGCTTGGTACCACCGAGCGACTCGTCCGAGGCTTAGGCTACAGTGGTCACACGATGACTACGCGGACATTGAGTCGTCCGAGGACGAGGACACGGCGTACGACCACTCTACTCATGTAGGTCGCTAGGTGGAGGCAGGACCGATCTTGGACATAGTGGTATGTCATTTGCTCTACTTATCTATATCGATTTGCGTAACAATGAATTATAACTTTGAACTTTGTTGTAGGGCAACACCCTCAGAGTGTCGTTCGAAGAAATAGAGCACTTTCGTCAAGGATGACGGACGACAACACGTGTAGCTTCCTTGACGTAAGATTCCATAAATATGCAGCTATTAGATTACTAACACGTTCAATATATTCAGTTGACATGATTTTGTGCACCAGAGACTGGCACGTCGGCTACGTCGTGCCGCTGCGCGCTGTGGTTGCAGGACAGGCACGGCGCAGGACGTAGCACATGTCTTCTGCAGCCAGAGGTGGCGTAGGTTCGTCTAGCCACGCACCTACAAGGTCGCGAGGCATTTCCACCGAGGACGAGGACGACGACGTGGACCAGGGGCACGAGGAGCTTGGACCGTCTCAGCTAGAGGATGCTCCCTCGACTCAGCCTACGCAGCAGCTAGGTACCAGGTGACGTCGACCACCCAACCCTTACACTCCAGGCACCCACGCTCTTGGACACAAGGGCAAGGGTAGGTCTAGGAGGCAGTGAGGGCTTTGGTAGATTTTAGGTTAGATGTTTTCATGGATTGTGGTGGACTGCTGGACTTTTATTATGTATTATTACGGACTGTATGGACTATTATTATGGACTGTTCTAGCCTATTATCATGTACTGTATGAGCTACTATGGAGTTTATGGCATATTAAGAACTTTATGCGCTTTTAGGCTGCTCATATATATTGTTTGAGATGAATGTCATATATATTCATTGATGACATATGTTAATGCGATATTTGTGTTTGGATTGAATAGAAAAACAGGAAAAACTCTGCCAAAATTTTCTGCCACATGTCAAGTTGTGCAGTACACCGATAGCATTTAGCCTTTTCGGTGATATATCATGTCACTGTCCTATCGTACATTGCCTTTTACATATGAATTGACCGATCAAAGGAATCTAACCTTTTTAGATGAGTTTTTAAATAGACTTTTCAGTTTTTCAAATAGGCTTTTCAGGGATGGCATCTATGCTATTACAGTGTCCTACGAAATAGACTTTTCAGTGATACGTAGTAGGCTTTTCAGGAGCATTGAAGCCACACTACAACGGCTTCCCACTCCACTACTGCCTATATATTCACCTTCCTTCATACGATGCAACTCACTTGAAACTAGTAGTTGGTTGCGTGCGAGTAGTAATGTTTGGAGGGTCATCTAGAGGGAAGGGAAAGAGGGTGACGAAGGGAACTCTCATTGTGTGGGAGGGGTCTCTGGGTCCGGAAGACTTTGATGAGCCAGTGTATCATTTTCCGGTCGAGACCAAAAGAGATTTCACCAAAGAGTGCCCTCTCCGAGGATACGATAACCGGAAGAAGATTGGCCAAAATGTAGGCATGGTGAGGACTGCTTAGTGAAGATGTTCATGGAGGGTTTGGATGGAGGTCGTTGTTTCTTCAAATGTCCGCGAGCAGAGGTAATTGGTTTTAAAATTCTTTACTCAAATTTTATTCTCCATTGCTTTGCATCTTATAGGCCAAACTCACTCCATTGTTCACTAAAATCTTTGAAATGCAGTGTTCAGAGTCCAAAGAAAACTATCGCTTCACTAGGTGGGTTGATCCTAGACCAATCTATCTGCACGCACAGTACATCTACTACTTACAAGACCGTATCTTTGAACTAGAAAGGGGAGTTAGCAGCGGTTACAAGGAGGACGAAGCCGACGATAGCAACAGTGGTGGCGTTTCACGTGAGGGACTATGCCATGATCCATATTGCAATTACCCTAATTACAAGAACAACGGGCCTCCGCCACCACCCCCGCCACCTCAACCACCAACAATGGGAGGGTATTGTGGAGAAGGGGCAACACAATTTGCTATGTGGCCGCACTACTAGATAGAACAGATCTAGTGTGTTCACATGCCACAACCGTGTTAGGTTTATTGTTCGGTTCAATTACCTAAGGCATGTTAGGTTTAGTCCAAGGAACTATGTACACTTGTTTGTACATGTTTCTCTACCATGCCATGTAAAGTG
>JAHUYU010001082.1:0-15711 GCA_030439765.1 Tripidium arundinaceum | reverse complement strand
CTATTTAAGGGAGATGTCCAGGCAGAAATTCCAGCTGTTTTGTTGCGTACGTTCTTCTCGATGCGTTATGACGTATCGCTGATACTTGTGATGTATCCCAATTTGTTCTTACACACGTCGACAGCGGATGTATCTTGCGCTCTTATGTCTCACATGATATGCATATAAGAATACACGGAGGAAGGCAAGATGCAGGTGGAGATTATTCTCTTTTTTTAAAAAAAAATGGAAGAGACTTCCCGTGCGCTTCTGTGTCTTTGCAGTGTTACATTATTATATAGTTTTAGCGCCGTTACTGATGAGTTGGGAAAACAAGAAATACAAAAATTATGCATAACAGAGTCTATTATTAAATTTTCATGCATGGAAAGCAAATAGCTCCAATACCGTGGACTCTAGTTCTCTGCTCGCTAACTGGAAAGACTCATTTATTTCATCATCACGCTGCAGCAGTGCCCAAAACCGCAGGCAGTACGTTCTCCTGAAAATAGCCTACATAAAAGATGTATATTTGCAATTTTCAACGATTAGATCATTACGACATCTCAAAATTGTCCAATATAAAGTGGCTACCCCAACCAGAATATATTTATTGTCTTTTAAATCAAAATTTGATAGCCAACTTCTTAACATGTGCAATATAGAGTTAGGAGGTGTTAACATAGTAGCTATATGGACAGCCCTCTAGATTGTCTTGGCATGATGTTCAATCAAAAGATGTTTAATGGTTTCATTACAATTACATAAACAACACTTTTGACTGCATTTCCAATTCTATTTAATTAGGTTGTTCTTTGTTAAAATTACCCCTGCCGGAGATATCAAAGTAAAATCTTGATTTTTAGAGGAATTTTTAACTTCCAAATCAATTTATGAGAGAAGGACGTATTCTGATTTATCATGAGAAGATACATAGAATGGACCGTAAATTGACCATTATTATGTAAGCTCCAAATAAATAAATCTCCCTCGTCAGTTAAATTAATATGAGTGATCTTGGCTACTAAGTCTTCCTGTCCATCGAGTTTATCCCCCACCAGAGCTCTCCAAAATGAAATATTCAGTGGTGTTGATCTCAAAGTATTAGACATTTGTACCATGCCGACGATTTGTAATATTATGCTGTGTGGGATAAAGGTCTTTGAATAGGAGGTTGCCTACCCATGTATCTTTCCAAAATCTTGTTTGTGATCCATCATAAATTTTGAAGAAACCACAAGCCGAAACCTGATCTTTTATTTTCACTGAGAGTCATTGGTTTTTGACGTGGACTTGTGGGAGAGAGTTTGAGCTTAGATTCTTGTTTCTAAGGAAGGTATGACAAGTTCCTTCTCATTAAGCAAATTTATAATCCACTTGCTAAATAGACATTTATTCTGAACATGGAGGTCAATGATTCCAAGTCCTCCTTTGTCTTTAGGATGACATAAGATGTCCCATTTTGCAAGGCGATATTTCTTTTTATCTTTGTTGTCTTGCCAAAAAAAAGATAGATCTATAATAATCTAGTTTTTAAGAACATCTTTCGGTATTTCAAAAAAGGACACCATGAACATGGGTAAACTGCTAAGCACAATCTATCTCTAGAAGATAAATGCTTCGCTTTCCAGCAAGTCAATTTTTTCTCGAACCTCTCTTCGATGCTCCTCCCATCTACATTATGGAGTTTTCTTATGATGCATTGGTATACCTAAATATTTGAAGGGATATTAACCTGCATCACATCCGAAGAGCTCAATGTATTGGTCCTCAAAATCTTTTGCTTTGCCATAACAAAATATTTCGCTCTTGTGAAAGTTGATTTTGAGACCGGACAACTGTTTAAAAACACACAACACAAGCTTCATGTTTTTTTGCTTGTTCCAGGTCATGGTCCATAAAGATATTGGTTTCGTCTGCATATTGTAGAATTGAAAAGCCATCACCTACATGGTGTGGGGTGACCCCTCTTAATTGCCCATCATCCTTTGCTCTTTCAATAAGAGTGCAAGCATATCTGCTACGATGTTGAACAAAATAGGTGATATTGGGTTACCTTGACGTAGACCCTTTTTTTGTTTAGAAGTAGTGTCCAATGTTATCATTAACCTTGACACCAACACTACCCCCAGTGACAAAGCTCTCAATCTATTTTGGTGAGAAGCCTTTCATTCTCAAGGTTTGGGAAGGACCACATAACTTTATCATAGTCCTTTTTAAAATCAATTTTGAAAATCACCCCGTTAAGCTTTTTAGGTGGAGAGTACTCCTTTCTTTTAACTTCATTATTAGGTCACTAGCAAAGATGTCCATACATTGCAACTAAACATATAACATGTGTTATTTGCTCTAATATGTTTTGAAATCAGACATTGTAGTGTGGCTAGACGTGCATTATCCTAACTCGTATGAGTGATGCCTGTGAGTTCAGGTCATGGACGAGACAGTAAACCAATCAAGATTCTTATTTATTAATTCATCACATACTACCACTCTTAGTGAATGATAAAAAATTTGAAGTTAAAAGAAAGGAGTACTCTCCACCTAAAAAGCTTAACGGGGTGATTTTCAAAATTGATTTTAAAAAGGACTATGATAAAGTTATGTGGTCCTTCCCAAACCTTGAGAATGAAAGGCTTCTCACCAAAATAGATTGAGAGCTTTGTCACTGGGGGTAGTGTTGGTGTCAAGGTTAATGATAACATTGGACACTACTTCTAAACAAAAAAAGGGTCTACGTCAAGGTAACCCAATATCACCTATTTTGTTCAACATCGTAGCAGATATGCTTGCACTCTTATTGAAAGAGCAAAGGATGATGGGCAATTAAGAGGGGTCACCCCACACCATGTAGGTGATGGCTTTTCAATTCTACAATATGCAGACGAAACCAATATCTTTATGGACCATGACCTGGAACAAGCAAAAAAACATGAAGCTTGTGTTGTGTGTTTTTAAACAGTTGTCCGGTCTCAAAATCAACTTTCACAAGAGCGAAATATTTTGTTATGGCAAAGCAAAAGATTTTGAGGACCAATACATTGAGCTCTTCGGATGTGATGCAGGTTAATATCCCTTCAAATATTTAGGTATACCAATGCATCATAAGAAAACTCCATAATGTAGATGGGAGGAGCATCGAAGAGAGGTTCGAGAAAAAATTGACTTGCTGGAAAGCGAAGCATTTATCTTCTAGAGATAGATTGTGCTTAGCAGTTTACCCATGTTCATGGTGTCCTTTTTTGAAATACCGAAAGATGTTCTTAAAAACTAGATTATTATAGATCTATCTTTTTTTTGGCAAGACAACAAAGATAAAAAGAAATATCGCCTTGCAAAATGGGACATCTTATGTCATCCTAAAGACAAAGGAGGACTTGGAATCATTGACCTCCATGTTCAGAATAAATGTCTATTTAGCAAGTGGATTATAAATTTGCTTAATGAGAAGGAACTTGTCATACCTTCCTTAGAAACAAGAATCTAAGCTCAAACTCTCTCCCACAAGTCCACGTCAAAAACCAATGACTCTCAGTGAAAATAAAAGATCAGGTTTCGGCTTGTGGTTTCTTCAAAATTTATGATGGATCACAAACAAGATTTTGGAAAGATACATGGGTAGGCAACCTCCTATTCAAAGACCTTTATCCCACACAGCATAATATTACAAATCGTCGGCATGGTACAAATGTCTAATACTTTGAGATCAACACCACTGAATATTTCATTTTGGAGAGCTCTGGTGGGGGATAAACTCGATGGACAGGAAGACTTAGTAGCCAAGATCACTCATATTAATTTAACTGACGAGGGAGATTTATTTATTTGGAGCTTACATAATAATGGTCAATTTACGGTCCATTCTATGTATCTTCTCATGATAAATCAGAATACGTCCTTCTCTCATAAATTGATTTGGAAGTTAAAAATTCCTCTAAAAATCAAGATTTTACTTTGATATCTCCGGCAGGGGTAATTTTAACAAAGAACAACCTAATTAAATAGAATTGGAAATGCAGTCAAAAGTGTTGTTTATGTAATTGTAATGAAACCATTAAACATCTTTTGATTGAACATCATGCCAAGACAATCTAGAGGGCTGTCCATATAGCTACTATGTTAACACCTCCTAACTCTATATTGCACATGTTAAGAAGTTGGCTATCAAATTTTGATTTAAAAGACAATAAATATATTCTGGTTGGGGTAGCCACTTTATATTGGACAATTTTGAGATGTCGTAATGATCTAATCGTTGAAAATTGCAAATATACATCTTTTATGTAGGCTATTTTCAGGAGAACGTACTGCCTGCGGTTTTGGGCACTGCTGCAGCGTGATGATGAAATAAATGAGTCTTTCCAGTTAGCGAGCAGAGAACTAGAGTCCACGGTATTGGAGCTATTTGCTTTCCATGCATGAAAATTTAATAATAGACTCTGTTATGCATAATTTTTGTATTTCTTGTTTTCCCAACTCATCAGTAACGGCGCTAAAACTATATAATAATGTAACACTGCAAAGACACAGAAGCGCACGGGAAGTCTCTTCCATTTTTTTTTAAAAAAAGAGAATAATCTCCACCTGCATCTTGCCTTCCTCCGTGTATTCTTATATGCATATCATGTGAGACATAAGAGCGCAAGATACATCCGCTGTCGACGTGTGTAAGAACAAATTGGGATACATCACAAGTATCAGCGATACGTCATAACGCATCGAGAAGAACGTACGCAACAAAACAGCTGGAATTTCTGCCTGGACATCTCCGTTTGATAGGATGTAGGAGGCTGGAGGCGCCACCTATTTAAGGGAGATGCTAGCGCATGGACGTCCGGCCCACAGGACACGTCCGGACACAGCTCCCATCAACCAACTATTAAACGATTCCACCAACCGTGGGCTGGCATTGCGGTCCACCAACGGGAGTTTGATCTCAGGCTGTTTGCAGTGACAGAACAGCGAAGCGGCTGCCCTGCCCACGTAACAGAGAAGGGGAGAGCACGCGCTCGCGTCCGCACCGCCATCCCCCGCTGCGCCCCCTCCACTGGCCTCTGCTGCGCCCCCTCTGCAGTCTGAGAAGGATGCAAGGCAGCAGAAGGCGAGGAGGAGACACCGAGGCGAGGCTGCACAAGGTGAGGAGGAAGATGCAACACCCGATCTACTTTAAAATATTTAGATGCAACACTTGTAATATAGAGTTAGGAGGTGTTAACATAGTAGCTATATGGACAGCCCTCTAGATTGTCTTGGCATGATGTTCAATCAAAAGATGTTTAATGGTTTCATTACAATTACATAAACAACACTTTTGACTGCATTTCCAATTCTATTTAATTAGGTTGTTCTTTGTTAAAATTACCCCTGCCGGAGATATCAAAGTAAAATCTTGATTTTTAGAGGAATTTTTAACTTCCAAATCAATTTATGAGAGAAGGACGTATTCTGATTTATCATGAGAAGATACATAGAATGGACCGTAAATTGACCATTATTATGTAAGCTCCAAATAAATAAATCTCCCTCGTCAGTTAAATTAATATGAGTGATCTTGGCTACTAAGTCTTCCTGTCCATCGAGTTTATCCCCCACCAGAGCTCTCCAAAATGAAATATTCAGTGGTGTTGATCTCAAAGTATTAGACATTTGTACCATGCCGACGATTTGTAATATTATGCTGTGTGGGATAAAGGTCTTTGAATAGGAGGTTGCCTACCCATGTATCTTTCCAAAATCTTGTTTGTGATCCATCATAAATTTTGAAGAAACCACAAGCCGAAACCTGATCTTTTATTTTCACTGAGAGTCATTGGTTTTTGACGTGGACTTGTGGGAGAGAGTTTGAGCTTAGATTCTTGTTTCTAAGGAAGGTATGACAAGTTCCTTCTCATTAAGCAAATTTATAATCCACTTGCTAAATAGACATTTATTCTGAACATGGAGGTCAATGATTCCAAGTCCTCCTTTGTCTTTAGGATGACATAAGATGTCCCATTTTGCAAGGCGATATTTCTTTTTATCTTTGTTGTCTTGCCAAAAAAAAGATAGATCTATAATAATCTAGTTTTTAAGAACATCTTTCGGTATTTCAAAAAAGGACACCATGAACATGGGTAAACTGCTAAGCACAATCTATCTCTAGAAGATAAATGCTTCGCTTTCCAGCAAGTCAATTTTTTCTCGAACCTCTCTTCGATGCTCCTCCCATCTACATTATGGAGTTTTCTTATGATGCATTGGTATACCTAAATATTTGAAGGGATATTAACCTGCATCACATCCGAAGAGCTCAATGTATTGGTCCTCAAAATCTTTTGCTTTGCCATAACAAAATATTTCGCTCTTGTGAAAGTTGATTTTGAGACCGGACAACTGTTTAAAAACACACAACACAAGCTTCATGTTTTTTTTGCTTGTTCCAGGTCATGGTCCATAAAGATATTGGTTTCGTCTGCATATTGTAGAATTGAAAAGCCATCACCTACATGGTGTGGGGTGACCCCTCTTAATTGCCCATCATCCTTTGCTCTTTCAATAAGAGTGCAAGCATATCTGCTACGATGTTGAACAAAATAGGTGATATTGGGTTACCTTGACGTAGACCCTTTTTTTGTTTAGAAGTAGTGTCCAATGTTATCATTAACCTTGACACCAACACTACCCCCAGTGACAAAGCTCTCAATCTATTTTGGTGAGAAGCCTTTCATTCTCAAGGTTTGGGAAGGACCACATAACTTTATCATAGTCCTTTTTAAAATCAATTTTGAAAATCACCCCGTTAAGCTTTTTAGGTGGAGAGTACTCCTTTCTTTTAACTTCAAATTTTTTATCATTCACTAAGAGTGGTAGTATGTGATGAATTAATAAATAAGAATCTTGATTGGTTTACTGTCTCGTCCATGACCTGAACTCACAGGCATCACTCATACGAGTTAGGATAATGCACGTCTAGCCACACTACAATGTCTGATTTCAAAACATATTAGAGCAAATAACACATGTTATATGTTTAGTTGCAATGTATGGACATCTTTGCTAGTGACCTAATAATGAAGTTAAAAGAAAGGAGTACTCTCCACCTAAAAAGCTTAACGGGGTGATTTTCAAAATTGATTTTAAAAAGGACTATGATAAAGTTATGTGGTCCTTCCCAAACCTTGAGAATGAAAGGCTTCTCACCAAAATAGATTGAGAGCTTTGTCACTGGGGGTAGTGTTGGTGTCAAGGTTAATGATAACATTGGACACTACTTCTAAACAAAAAAAGGGTCTACGTCAAGGTAACCCAATATCACCTATTTTGTTCAACATCGTAGCAGATATGCTTGCACTCTTATTGAAAGAGCAAAGGATGATGGGCAATTAAGAGGGGTCACCCCACACCATGTAGGTGATGGCTTTTCAATTCTACAATATGCAGACGAAACCAATATCTTTATGGACCATGACCTGGAACAAGCAAAAAAACATGAAGCTTGTGTTGTGTGTTTTTAAACAGTTGTCCGGTCTCAAAATCAACTTTCACAAGAGCGAAATATTTTGTTATGGCAAAGCAAAAGATTTTGAGGACCAATACATTGAGCTCTTCGGATGTGATGCAGGTTAATATCCCTTCAAATATTTAGGTATACCAATGCATCATAAGAAAACTCCATAATGTAGATGGGAGGAGCATCGAAGAGAGGTTCGAGAAAAAATTGACTTGCTGGAAAGCGAAGCATTTATCTTCTAGAGATAGATTGTGCTTAGCAGTTTACCCATGTTCATGGTGTCCTTTTTTGAAATACCGAAAGATGTTCTTAAAAACTAGATTATTATAGATCTATCTTTTTTTGGCAAGACAACAAAGATAAAAAGAAATATCGCCTTGCAAAATGGGACATCTTATGTCATCCTAAAGACAAAGGAGGACTTGGAATCATTGACCTCCATGTTCAGAATAAATGTCTATTTAGCAAGTGGATTATAAATTTGCTTAATGAGAAGGAACTTGTCATACCTTCCTTAGAAACAAGAATCTAAGCTCAAACTCTCTCCCACAAGTCCACGTCAAAAACCAATGACTCTCAGTGAAAATAAAAGATCAGGTTTCGGCTTGTGGTTTCTTCAAAATTTATGATGGATCACAAACAAGATTTTGGAAAGATACATGGGTAGGCAACCTCCTATTCAAAGACCTTTATCCCACACAGCATAATATTACAAATCGTCGGCATGGTACAAATGTCTAATACTTTGAGATCAACACCACTGAATATTTCATTTTGGAGAGCTCTGGTGGGGGATAAACTCGATGGACAGGAAGACTTAGTAGCCAAGATCACTCATATTAATTTAACTGACGAGGGAGATTTATTTATTTGGAGCTTACATAATAATGGTCAATTTACGGTCCATTCTATGTATCTTCTCATGATAAATCAGAATACGTCCTTCTCTCATAAATTGATTTGGAAGTTAAAAATTCCTCTAAAAATCAAGATTTTACTTTGATATCTCCGGCAGGGGTAATTTTAACAAAGAACAACCTAATTAAATAGAATTGGAAATGCAGTCAAAAGTGTTGTTTATGTAATTGTAATGAAACCATTAAACATCTTTTGATTGAACATCATGCCAAGACAATCTAGAGGGCTGTCCATATAGCTACTATGTTAACACCTCCTAACTCTATATTGCACATGTTAAGAAGTTGGCTATCAAATTTTGATTTTTTAAAAGACAATAAATATATTCTGGTTGGGGTAGCCACTTTATATTGGACAATTTTGAGATGTCGTAATGATCTAATCGTTGAAAATTGCAAATATACATCTTTTATGTAGGCTATTTTCAGGAGAACGTACTGCCTGCGGTTTTGGGCACTGCTGCAGCGTGATGATGAAATAAATGAGTCTTTCCAGTTAGCGAGCAGAGAACTAGAGTCCACGGTATTGGAGCTATTTGCTTTCCATGCATGAAAATTTAATAATAGACTCTGTTATGCATAATTTTTGTATTTCTTGTTTTCCCAACTCATCAGTAACGGCGCTAAAACTATATAATAATGTAACACTGCAAAGACACAGAAGCGCACGGGAAGTCTCTTCCATTTTTTTTTAAAAAAAGAGAATAATCTCCACCTGCATCTTGCCTTCCTCCGTGTATTCTTATATGCATATCATGTGAGACATAAGAGCGCAAGATACATCCGCTGTCGACGTGTGTAAGAACAAATTGGGATACATCACAAGTATCAGCGATACGTCATAACGCATCGAGAAGAACGTACGCAACAAAACAGCTGGAATTTCTGCCTGGACATCTCCGTTTGATAGGATGTAGGAGGCTGGAGGCGCCACCTATTTAAGGGAGATGCTAGCGCATGGACGTCCGGCCCACAGGACACGTCCGGACACAGCTCCCATCAACCAACTATTAAACGATTCCACCAACCGTGGGCTGGCATTGCGGTCCACCAACGGGAGTTTGATCTCAGGCTGTTTGCAGTGACAGAACAGCGAAGCGGCTGCCCTGCCCACGTAACAGAGAAGGGGAGAGCACGCGCTCGCGTCCGCACCGCCATCCCCCGCTGCGCCCCCTCCACTGGCCTCTGCTGCGCCCCCTCTGCAGTCTGAGAAGGATGCAAGGCAGCAGAAGGCGAGGAGGAGACACCGAGGCGAGGCTGCACAAGGTGAGGAGGAAGATGCAACACCCGATCTACTTTAAAATATTTAGATGCAACACTTGTAATATACGTATGAAGACATATTAAACACTTAAAACATGTGTCTGAAACACTCTGCAAAAACACCTGAGAAACACTTGAAACCATTACAAACATACGCAACATTCAGATAAAACACTTGCAACATTCAGATAAACGCGCTTGCAACATGCGTCTAAAAAAACAGATAAAACATTGGGAACAGACGTTTGCAACATTCATGTACAACCATTGCAACATATACAATATCCCAATCTACTTTTACAACATTCATATGAAACACTTACAACATAACTCTGAAACATCTGCAACACTTAAAACAGACACTTGCAACACGCGCTTTCAAGCGCAACATCTACTTGCTGCATAAGAAATGGAGGCGTGGAGTTCACCGGAGGCAGCTGCGCCGTCGCCACCATCTACTAGATCGACTCCGCCTACCACGAGGCCGGCGGGGACCACTTCGTGGCCACCGGTATCCTAGGCTCCACGTAGGAGACGCAGCCCCACGCAGCCCTTGCAGCCGGAGCCGCAGTCCCCACCACTACCGGATTTCTCGCCGCACAGTGGATCTGGTGGAAGGAGCAGCGAGGCTGAGTGGGACGGAGACGCGGGGCGCGCTAAAGGGCGAGCGGTGCCGCGCGATGTGGGCGAGCGGGTTGGTCCATCCGGACGGACGCCTGGGTCTAATCATTATCGCCTATTTAAACCAGAGTCTGCCACGGAGCCACTCACACCGACAAGTCACCGAGCACAGCATCATCCATCCTGCCGCCATCATGGACAGGTTCTTCTCCCTGCTTGCTCTGCTTTCCCTCCTCGTCGTCGCCATCATGGACAGGTTCTTCTCCCTGCTTGCTCTGCTTTCCCTCCTCGTCGTCGCAATCAGTCTGGGCTCGCTCCCCTCCGGTTCAGCCGAAACGGTCACCATCGGCACGCGGCACCCCCGACGGGTACGTCGAAGTCCGGCCAAGTAACACTCCTCCTTACTGGCCAATAGTCAGAGTATTGGTTGTTTTGCCGGTCGTCTTTCTTAGCAATTTAGCATTACACACTGCATGCGTCGTCGTCGTTGCAGAGGCTCACCTCTTCTCGTGGGACTACAAGAGCCCACAGAGGACGTCGACGCCGGGGAAGCCATGGCCGACCATCCTCTGGCTGCAGGGTGGCCCGGTAAGCACTGCCACTCCTCCATTCTAGAATTTGCTCCTCTACACAAGACTGAACCTTGTCACCGAACCGTGGTCTGGTGGCTTTCCAGGGCTCGTCCGGCGTCGGATTCGGCAACTTCCAGGAGATTGGGCCGCTGGATGCCGACCTGCAGCCACGGAACTCGACGTGGCTCCAGAAGGCCGATCTCATCTTCGTGGTCAGACAGAGATCAGAGATAGATAGTTCCATAATACTACTACTCTTCTTCAATTCCTCGCCATGCTGTCGCCATGTGTACTAGTTGATGAGCCAGTCGTTACAGGACAACCCGGTCGGCGTCTCGGGTACAGCTACGTGGAGAACAACAGCCTGTTCATGACGACCGACTGGCAGCAGGCGGCGGACATGATGACGGTGCTCAAGGCGCTGGTCAAGGAGATACCCACGCTGCAGAGCAGCCCGCTGTTCCTGGTCGCCGAGTCCTACGGCGGCAAGTACGCCGCCACGATTGGCGTGTCCGTCGCCAGGGCCGCCCGCGCCGGCGAGATCAATATCACGCTCGGAGGTAAAAGTAAAACCCTACAGCACCGAACCAATGAATTGATGGAGCAACGTGCACTGATATTCTCTCTCGCAAAAAAAAAAAGTGCTCTGAGATTATAGTTTCTTTCACCGACAGGTGTGGCTCTCGGGGATAGCTTTATCTCGCCGGAGGATTTCACGGTGAGCACACGACACAAGCCACGACCTTTGAGTGCACAAAACCGTAATATACTACTACTATGATTGAATAAATAGTTAAATTGGTTCCGGATGGTGCAGCTCTCGTACACGCCGCTGCTCCTAAGCGTGTCGAGGCTTGACGACAACGCCGGTGACGAAGCAAACAAGTAAACATGCACACCACCGGCGCACAGTCTAACCTACGTACTATTCTCTTTCCGATCAATCGCACATTCACACGTACGGACTGTAGTATCAGCATGGCGGAGACGGTCAAGGAGCAGATCGCGGTGGCCAATTTCAGCGACGCGGTGGATTCGTGGAATGATCTCCTGGATTTCATCGCGAACAAGAGCAGAACGTTGTAAGTAGTGCTGTCTGCTGACCATTCAGTTCTCCTCCCCACCCCCCCACCGCCCCTTCCACTGGAAAAAAATTACGTGCGGACCATCCACACCTGGCGACATGTGGACTTTCAACCAAATTGCGCCGCGTGGAGAGAATTAAGAGCCATTGCACGGTGCTGCCGCATGGTGCTAGTTAGATTAGTGGGTCCACTGGTCAGAATTCGCTCTACGTCTGTACCGCGCCGCATGCGGATGGTTCTCCTCCCCTCCCCCTCCACCGTAAAAAAATTACGTGCGGACCATTCACACCCGGCAACATGCGGACTTCCAACCAAATTGCGCCACGTGGAGAGAATTTGGAGCCATCGCACGGTGCTGCCGCATGGTGCTGATTAGATTAGCAGGTTCACTTATCAGAATTCGCTCTATGTCCGTACCGTGCCGCATGCGGATGATCCTCATGCGATTTTTTCCCCTCCACCCACCCCACAAAAAAAACCCCTGATCGAGAGAGAGAAAATGTTATTTGATTGTACGAGACTACAAGAAGCGTGCACCTGTGGCTGTTTTGCCACGCCCTAAAGCACGTCGGGGACCAAGGCACACGCATTAGTGTTACCAATGCCATACGTGCTATGGAGAGAGCTAGCCAGAAACATGCATGCGTTAGCATCTAAAGGACCAACAGAAAGGGCATCAACGATGGTTGTGATGCCTATGCTACAAAAATAACTTTAGGAGACGATAATAGAGGTAGGCATTTTTAAGAGTCACATCTATAAATGGTTATTCGGCGGGTATTAGACAAACGGTTAATTATTTAAAAAGGTGAGCAACTTAAGAGATTGCCTATGTTAATCGAATATACAGAGGTGTCCACCTTTGAAATTTTGAATGATCTCAGATGTTGACATAGTCTACACCAAAATTTTAGTTCTCAGTGTGATCTACAAACTTTGTAGTTGACAAGTGTTTGATTTGAAATAGTTTAGAGCCCCAAGTATGTGTTTGAAATTATTAGATTTTGAAATTCAAAATTTAGAATTTTTAAATGACTTCAAATGTTGACGAGAGTCTAACACTAGGGTAGGTTAAGTTCCCAGGTTAAGGACAGGACAGTCCGACTAACCCTCCAACTGACTCCTCGAATCAGCCGGGGCTCGGGGCTACGCCCATTGTGTGCGTTCGCGCGTACCCACTGGCAAAAAAGGGGATGGCTCGACAGCCTGCGAATAGCCCTCCCCCAAGGAAGCCCTTGATATCAAAGAGGCAAGCCTGAGAAGGCAAGAGTCGCCATTGCTTAGGACTCGGGGGCTCGGCTGGCACGCAGGGATTCCCAACCCAAGGGGAGCTCGGGCTAGGCCTCCGACCTAGTGGCCGTCCTAGCCTTGGCTCAGGCCAACAAACGTCCTGAGTCAAGATCAGAAGCAAGCTCCAGAATCTGTCAGGTGCTCAGAGCCTGACAGGCCCAAGAGCAATACACCGCCATCCCATTCCGTAGCCGCGAGACGCTGTCGGCCACTCCCTCGGCAGGGCCACGTCTAGGGCATGGCACATCAGGACAAAGAACTTCCCAACCCCACGAAGTGGAGGGCTCCGGGCCCGCTCATTAGCTCCTCAGGGAAGGGAAAGAATCCTTGCTTACCAAGGAAACCTGGAGAAGGCACACCTAGGGAAGGCTCTGTGGCAACAAACAACACCTAACGGTCAAGCGTCAGACTGTAACAGAGACGTCAGGGAGTGATTGCGACATTTTCGGCCCCTCCTACACGACCAAGAAGGGTCCGCCGGTGCCAAGGTGAAGGAACTAGAAGCACCAGGGCGAGAAACCCTAGACAAAACCCCGATTTGTACCCCATGCCCTCCTTGGTATATACGGGGAGGCATGGGCTCCTGTAGAGGAGGATCACGAAATCCAAACAATCAAATAGAGATCGGGAGATCAACAGATTGATCGATCGAAGAATTAGGATAGCACCGCCCAATCCCCTACCAATCTTTTCCTCAATTCCTCCATTGTAAGAACCCTCGATTGGGCATTCCTAACACGAAGAATACTATACTGCTGGACGTTGGGCTTAGAAGCCCGAATCAGGATAAAATCCCTTGTGTCCCTAAGTGTTTGGAGTGCTCGAGCCACCAGAGATCCACACACCAACCTCTAACGAACAACAGATGCTTGCCGTGGTTCTGGACCCATGACAAATGTTGACATGGTCAATACCAAATTTTTGTAGTGTTTGTTGCAATATATAACTTCGTAGTTGATAAACATTTTATTTGAAATCGTTTAGACTCTCAAATATTGTTTTGAGTTATCATATTTTGACATTCAAATTTTTAGATTTTTCAAACAATCTTGAATGTCCAAATGCATTATACCGAAGCTGTAGTGCTTGACAAGATTTGAAACTTTGTAGTTTAAACTTTTTTCTCATTTAGCGGCCAAAATATTCAATACAAGATTACAAAGTGTTAATATAAAAGAGTAACATCCTATACCGACTCGTAAGTCAGTTTGTAGTGCAGTGATAGAAATGTATTATGCGAGACTAGAGATCATGATTCAAATCCTAGAAATTATCAGAGAGCATTTGACAGAGGCGATTGGCCAGCCCGACTCTATCAATATAAAAGTATCTGCTTCTGAAAATGCTTCTTATAGTCCTGTGTGTAAAATGGAGGGTGCAACCCACGATTGTCGGAGCAGACGAAGTAGGCAGGAAAGAGACGATGTCCTTATGACGAGGTTGTGCTACATGAAGCGAGGAGGTAGGTCAAGTTGATTTGACGCAAGACCAATAATCTGATCACCGTGGTGGTGGTATTTGAAGTAGATGATGATGAACACAAGCAACATGACGAAGACCATGTGTGCCGAGCGCGCAATGACGTAGTCAAGGACATAGGCGACAATGGTGAAGATGAAAGACATAAAAGACCATGGGTGGCGATGCTATGGCACAACAAGGTGATGCAGTAGTAGCCTCGTTATTTAGAGAGGAGGCGATAAGTAGTTGGGGATGAACTTCATGGGATCCCATGGAGCGATGGAGGCACACTCAAGAGGTTGATCAGAGCTATCGCATGGTGAGGCAAATTAGGCTAGACACTCTCAGTTCATCACAATGATTGCACGCTATGTTGAAGACAATGATGGAATGTCGAACACAGAGTCAGTACTGCACAGACTTGTGCCGCCCAACCCTAGGTTGAGCGCTCACACCAAAGAGGCGAGGTCAGTAGTTACACAACACATGAAAGACATATCACATCAGTGCGATGCTATGGGTGACATGTGGCAGTAGTCGTGTTAGAGGTGTCTTGATCGGTGGATGTGACAACGAGCCGACAATTAGCGATCTGCGTACAAAGAGGTGTAGAGGTGGAGCAAGCGGGCCTCCCGTAGAACACCGCATGTCATGCCATGCCACATAGTCAGAGACAAAGAAGAGGCCTACACAGTCAAAGGCGTGAAGACAACGGGTACCAGGCGTCACAAACCGATCTTAGGTAAAAAAACGAAAGAAATGATGATCAATCGATCGAAAGGAGAGAAACATCTATCAGGGATTGAGAAAAAGACCTCTACGGCAGTCGATCAAGGCAATACATATGATTGGTGGCATACAAGCCCCAGGCACAATGACACTACCTGAGATCCTCATGGGCGATTACTGCCTGCGACTGAGATCCTCATGGGCGATCTCCCCCCAGGGTGTGCGTAGAAGCAAAAGCTTTAGGATTGTGTCCTAGGATATAAATCTAAACTCGTGATACTATGTAGGAGATTAGAATTGGTAGT
>JAHUYU010003350.1:0-15598 GCA_030439765.1 Tripidium arundinaceum | reverse complement strand
TGATGACAGCGTCCCAGAAAACGCGCGCTAGCTGCATGCCGACATGCAGGATGAGCGATCGCTACGTGGCCGACACGGAATCAAATTAGCGGGAAAAGCCGGTAACCGCGCGCGGGGGAAACTATCGGCACGTTTTTTCTGTCGGATCGGCCGGACTCCAACACTGCCCCAGGGCAACGGGCGCAGATGCCGTTGGGCAGAGCGAGGAGGCCAGGACTGTTCTCTCTCTATCCCCTTTCACATTCTGCCAGCATAGTTGGCAATGCTTGGGTACATGAACTGCGGCACATTTTGCGTGCTGTGAGAGAGAGAGACCGGAAGAGAAAGCATCTTGTTTCGTTGTGAACAAGTATATTTTACTACCCGAACAATCCACTTTGTCCGTTTAACTTTCTCGACAAAAATTAACCTCGATTTACTCTCGTGGACTGTTTCAGTTTGTCCTATCTACCCCCTAATAATACTCCCTCCGTATCGGATATAGAAGTCATTTTAGACAAGGTTTATGTCAAACATTGAAAATATAAATCATCAATAACTTTTAAGTTGTTGAGTTTGCAAATATAAAAATTATATGAATAGATTTGTATTAAAAAATACTTTTCTTTTATTGAGTAGAGACGATGTTCCAGGTTCAGAACAATGTTCCGTCTTTGTAGGAAAAAATGTTCTCTATTTAGAAGAACAATATTCTAATTTTAGTTTCATGAAGTTGGTATTATAATATACGTAAAAATAAATACATAATATAATAAAAAATAATAAAATCTAGAGCAAAGCATAAAGAAAAAATTAAAACATGTAATAAAAAATATTTAAAAGAACATCACATGGATATTTTCAAACATCATAAAATAACTATAGAATATCACGTGTATACTAAGTAAACATCACTAAGTACACCATAGAACATCACTGATTACATTATAGAACATCACATATATATTATGTGAACATCATTAAATGCACCATAGAACACCACATGTATATTAAGTAAACATCACTAAATACACTATAGAACATCATTAAAATACATTATAGAACATCACAAATATAATACATAAACATCACTAAATACATCATAGAACATCACACGTACACTAAGTGAATATCACAAAAAAAACACCATAGAACATCACATGTAAACTGCGAGAACATCACATGTATATTACGCAAACATCACAAGATACATCATAGAACATTACATGTGTACCACGTGAACATAAAAAAACATCACAGAACATCACATGTATAACACATGAATATAAAAAAAAACATAAAACATCACATGTATACTGCATAAACATAAAAAATAGCATAGAACATCAGAAAAAATAGTAAGAAAAAAAGAAAAGAAAAACAATAAAAGAAAATTAAAATAATAAAAATATAAAAATAAAAATAATAATAAACATATAAAATATAAAAAGAAAAAATGAATGATACACAAAAATAAAAAAGAAAAAGAAAAAGAAAAGTAAAGAAAAAATAAAGAAAGATAAAAAAATAAAAAAACAAGAATCAAAGAAAACATAATTAGAAAGAAACAAAATTAAAAATGATAAACACATGGTTAACAAATAATAAATATATAGAACAGATAAAAATGAATGAATAACTTAAATAAGGATGTAAAAAAGAAAAATTAAAAAGAAAGAAAAAGCAAAATAAAAATGAAAAACATAGAAAACTTAAAAAATAAAAAGAGAAAAATATAAGCAAGGAAAAACAATAAAAAACCAAAGGAAAAAGGAAAAATATAAGATAAAAATAAACAAGAAAAGAATAAGATAAGAAAAGGAAATAAAATAAGAATGAAAAAAAGATGGCAACTACTAGCCTATCGAGAAGTAGTACGGGCGGGAATCGACAAACCAACCGTAGAAAGTAAAAAAAAATGGCATTTAATATTTTTAACAAAATGAGGCCGCATGGGTTGAGTCCTGATGCAGTAAGCTATGGAGCACTAATAGATGCACTATGCAAGTTAGGCAGGGTGGATGACGCTGAGGTCAAATTCAACCAGATGATCAATGAAGGAGTGACTCCTGACATTGTTGTTTTTAGCTCTCTTGTTTATGGACTTTGCACCATTGACAAATGGGAGAGGGCTGAGGAATAATTCATGAAATGTTGGATGAAGGAATTCGTCCTGATGTAGTGTTCTTCAGCACATTAATCTGTAACTTATGCAATATAGGATGGGTTATGGAAGCTCAGAGCCTCATTGACTTGATGGAACATGTAGGCGTAAGGCCAAGTGCTTTTTCATTTACACAATTAATATATGGTTACTGCTATAACATCCCAGATTTTAAGAAACAATTAAGACTTGATCATGAAGCATCATCGAGCATAAACATCAAATAACATGTCATAAATGCATTCATGTTGTACAAGTTAATTTAGTCATGTTGTATATGTTGCATATATTTCATATGCCATGTTTCGCATGTTGCAAAAAGAGTCTCACATGTTGCCTTGCGATGTTTCATATAAAGTATGGCTATGTTTCAAAGTTATGTTTCATAAGTTTTGATCAATGTTTTGTATGTTTCATATACAATGTTTCACATGTTTCAGTAGTAATTTAATGTGTTGTGTTTACTAATATGCTTAATATGTTAATAATACCATGTTGCTTATCACTTGAAATAATGTTTTATTAGGGATAAATAATTAATCATGTTTTAGTTAAAAAGAATAATCAATTGAATTCAAAACTCTGATTTCCGAAAAATCCTGTTTTACCCATTTTTGTGTAATTCAAAATTTAAGCAAATTTTGGGGGTGGGCCAAAAAGCAAAGTTGTAGATCTAGTCTTGTTGTACAACTTTGGTTTTTGGAGTTTTCAAAGTTTTAGTGTAAAAGTTGGAGCAATTTCGAAAAGATTCAAATCTCAAATTTGACCCCTTTTCATTTTCCCATTCCAATTTCAAAATGGAGGCAAAATTTGAAAATATTTTGAATATCAAAGTTGTAGGTCTTATCTAGATGTAAAACTTTGGTATTTTGAGTTTTTGAAGTTTCAATATAAAATTCAAAGTAATTTTGAATTTACAAATTTCCAAAAAGTGTCCCCTTTTGATTTCAAATTCAAATTTCAAAATCCAAGCCAAATTTGAAAAGTTTATATTGATAAAGTTGTAGAACTTTAAAAATGGAGCAACTTTTGTATTTACAGATTTTTAACTTTTATAGTAATTTTAAGAGTAATTTGTAAATTTTCACCAGCAGGCTCAGGCGGTGCGCAAAGTCGAGGCGAAGCGACCAAGAGGAATTGGGTGATGGAGCAACGTGCACGGCAAATTTGGCACCGGCGGGAGTGGCGACGACGGCGGACAGAGGAGGCAAAAAGGAAGACGACGGCCGACTCTGCACGTTTTAAAGAAGAAGGATGAGCTGCGGGAGACGGATAGCTCCTGCTTGCCCATGCGCGGCAAGCAGCTGCGTGGCATCGGCTGGAACCCGCGAGAACGAGCTCGGCGACGTCAGCGGCAAGTAGGAGGCGGCGCCCTGCCGTTGGAGGCCGACTTTGGTTAATTACGAAAATGCCACTGGTGAAAATTTACAAATTACTCTTAAAATTACTATAAAAGTTAAAAATCTGTAAATACAAAAGTTGCTCCATTTTTAAAGTTCTACAACTTTATCAATATAAACTTTTCAAATTTGGCTTGGATTTTGAAATTTGAATTTGAAATCAAAAGGGGACACTTTTTGGAAATTTGTAAATTCAAAATTACTTTGAATTTTATATTGAAACTTCAAAAACTCAAAATACCAAAGTTTTACATCTAGATAAGACCTACAACTTTGATATTCAAAATATTTTCAAATTTTGCCTCCATTTTGAAATTGGAATGGGAAAATGAAAAGGGGTCAAATTTGAGATTTGAATCTTTTCGAAATTGCTCCAACTTTTACACTAAAACTTTGAAAACTCCAAAAACCAAAGTTGTACAACAAGACTAGATCTACAACTTTGCTTTTTGGCCCACCCCCAAAATTTGCTTAAATTTTGAATTACACAAAAATGGGTAAAACAGGATTTTTCGGAAATCAGAGTTTTGAATTCAATTGATTATTCTTTTTAACTAAAACATGATTAATTATTTATCCCTAATAAAACATTATTTCAAGTGATAAGCAACATGGTATTATTAACATATTAAGCATATTAGTAAACACAACACATTAAATTACTACTGAAACATGTGAAACATGTATATGAAACATACAAAACATTGATCAAAACTTATGAAACATAACTTTGAAACATAGCCATACTTTATATGAAACATCGCAAGGCAACATGTGAGACTCTTTTTGCAACATGCGAAACATGGCATATGAAATATATGCAACATATACAACATGACTAAATTAACTTGTACAACATGAATGCATTTATGACATGTTATTTGATGTTTATGCTCGATGATGCTTCATGATCAAGTCTTAATTGTTTCTTAAAATCTGGGATGTTATAGCAGTAACCATATATTAATTGTGTAAATGAAAAAGCACTTGGCCTTACGCCTACATGTTCCATCAAGTCAATGAGGCTCTGAGCTTCCATAACCCATCCTATATTGCATAAGTTACAGATTAATGTGCTGAAGAACACTACATCAGGACGAATTCCTTCATCCAACATTTCATGAATTATTCCTCAGCCCTCTCCCATTTGTCAATGGTGCAAAGTCCATAAACAAGAGAGCTAAAAACAACAATGTCAGGAGTCACTCCTTCATTGATCATCTGGTTGAATTTGACCTCAGCGTCATCCACCCTGCCTAACTTGCATAGTGCATCTATTAGTGCTCCATAGCTTACTGCATCAGGACTCAACCCATGCGGCCTCATTTTGTTAAAAATATTAAATGCCATTTTTTTTTACTTTCTACGGTTGGTTTGTCGATTCCCGCCCGTACTACTTCTCGATAGGCTAGTAGTTGCCATCTTTTTTTCATTCTTATTTTATTTCCTTTTCTTATCTTATTCTTTTCTTGTTTATTTTTATCTTATATTTTTCCTTTTTCCTTTGGTTTTTTATTGTTTTTCCTTGCTTATATTTTTCTCTTTTTATTTTTTAAGTTTTCTATGTTTTTCATTTTTATTTTGCTTTTTCTTTCTTTTTAATTTTTCTTTTTTACATCCTTATTTAAGTTATTCATTCATTTTTATCTGTTCTATATATTTATTATTTGTTAACCATGTGTTTATCATTTTTAATTTTGTTTCTTTCTAATTATGTTTTCTTTGATTCTTGTTTTTTTATTTTTTTATCTTTCTTTATTTTTTCTTTACTTTTCTTTTTCTTTTTCTTTTTTATTTTTGTGTATCATTCATTTTTTCTTTTTATATTTTATATGTTTATTATTATTTTTATTTTTATATTTTTATTATTTTAATTTTCTTTTATTGTTTTTCTTTTCTTTTTTTCTTACTATTTTTTCTGATGTTCTATGCTATTTTTTATGTTTATGCAGTATACATGTGATGTTTTATGTTTTTTTTTATATTCATGTGTTATACATGTGATGTTCTGTGATGTTTTTTTATGTTCACGTGGTACACATGTAATGTTCTATGATGTATCTTGTGATGTTTGCGTAATATACATGTGATGTTCTCGCAGTTTACATGTGATGTTCTATGGTGTTTTTTTTGTGATATTCACTTAGTGTACGTGTGATGTTCTATGATGTATTTAGTGATGTTTATGTATTATATTTGTGATGTTCTATAATGTATTTTAATGATGTTCTATAGTGTATTTAGTGATGTTTACTTAATATACATGTGGTGTTCTATGGTGCATTTAATGATGTTCACATAATATATATGTGATGTTCTATAATGTAATCAGTGATGTTCTATGGTGTACTTAGTGATGTTTACTTAGTATACACGTGATATTCTATAGTTATTTTATGATGTTTGAAAATATCCATGTGATGTTCTTTTAAATATTTTTTATTACATGTTTTAATTTTTTCTTTATGCTTTGCTCTAGATTTTATTATTTTTTATTATATTATGTATTTATTTTTACGTATATTATAATACCAACTTCATGAAACTAAAATTAGAATATTGTTCTTCTAAATAGAGAACATTTTTTCCTACAAAGACGGAACATTGTTCTGAACCTGGAACATCGTCTCTACTCAATAAAAGAAAAGTATTTTTTAATACAAATCTATTCATATAATTTTTATATTTGCAAACTCAACAACTTAAAAGTTATTGATGATTTATATTTTCAATGTTTGACATAAACCTTGTCTAAAATGACTTCTATATCCGATACGGAGGGAGTATTATTAGGGGGTAGATAGGACAAACTGAAACAGTCCACGAGAGTAAATCGAGGTTAATTTTTGTCGAGAAAGTTAAACGGACAAAGTGGATTGTTCGGGTAGTAAAATATACTTGTTCACAACGAAACAAGATGCTTTCTCTTCCGGTCTCTCTCTCTCACAGCACGCAAAATGTGCCGCAGTTCATGTACCCAAGCATTGCCAACTATGCTGGCAGAATGTGAAAGGGGATAGAGAGAGAACAGTCCTGGCCTCCTCGCTCTGCCCAACGGCATCTGCGCCCGTTGCCCTGGGGCAGTGTTGGAGTCCGGCCGATCCGACAGAAAAAACGTGCCGATAGTTTCCCCCGCGCGCGGTTACCGGCTTTTCCCGCTAATTTGATTCCGTGTCGGCCACGTAGCGATCGCTCATCCTGCATGTCGGCATGCAGCTAGCGCGCGTTTTCTGGGACGCTGTCAGTTAATTAGCCTAGATAAGGACCACCTCACCCACGTCCCCAGTAACTCACGTTGCACGAACTAAAAAATATCATAACTGCTAAACTAAATATCCAAATTAAAATCCAATCGCATTATCGTATTTCTTAAAATAAATCCTTCAAAACAAGACTCACAAGGATATATTTAGATAAAATTTTATTAACGAACATTTATTTTACGAAGATATAACACTTTTCTTTTATTGAGTAGAGACGATGTTCCAGGTTCAGAACAATGTTCCGTCTTTGTAGGAAAAAATGTTCTCTATTTAGAAGAACAATATTCTAATTTTAGTTTCATGAAGTTGGTATTATAATATACGTAAAAATAAATACATAATATAATAAAAAATAATAAAATCTAGAGCAAAGCATAAAGAAAAAATTAAAACATGTAATAAAAAATATTTAAAAGAACATCACATGGATATTTTCAAACATCATAAAATAACTATAGAATATCACGTGTATACTAAGTAAACATCACTAAGTACACCATAGAACATCACTGATTACATTATAGAACATCACATATATATTATGTGAACATCATTAAATGCACCATAGAACACCACATGTATATTAAGTAAACATCACTAAATACACTATAGAACATCATTAAAATACATTATAGAACATCACAAATATAATACATAAACATCACTAAATACATCATAGAACATCACACGTACACTAAGTGAATATCACAAAAAAAACACCATAGAACATCACATGTAAACTGCGAGAACATCACATGTATATTACGCAAACATCACAAGATACATCATAGAACATTACATGTGTACCACGTGAACATAAAAAAACATCACAGAACATCACATGTATAACACATGAATATAAAAAAAAACATAAAACATCACATGTATACTGCATAAACATAAAAAATAGCATAGAACATCAGAAAAAATAGTAAGAAAAAAAGAAAAGAAAAACAATAAAAGAAAATTAAAATAATAAAAATATAAAAATAAAAATAATAATAAACATATAAAATATAAAAAGAAAAAATGAATGATACACAAAAATAAAAAAGAAAAAGAAAAAGAAAAGTAAAGAAAAAATAAAGAAAGATAAAAAAATAAAAAAACAAGAATCAAAGAAAACATAATTAGAAAGAAACAAAATTAAAAATGATAAACACATGGTTAACAAATAATAAATATATAGAACAGATAAAAATGAATGAATAACTTAAATAAGGATGTAAAAAAGAAAAATTAAAAAGAAAGAAAAAGCAAAATAAAAATGAAAAACATAGAAAACTTAAAAAATAAAAAGAGAAAAATATAAGCAAGGAAAAACAATAAAAAACCAAAGGAAAAAGGAAAAATATAAGATAAAAATAAACAAGAAAAGAATAAGATAAGAAAAGGAAATAAAATAAGAATGAAAAAAAGATGGCAACTACTAGCCTATCGAGAAGTAGTACGGGCGGGAATCGACAAACCAACCGTAGAAAGACGTGGTTCGGATGCTCAAAGAAATGTCATGCACGTGCTCTTGAGCCTGATAGTTTTACTTATGGGTTGCTGCTGGACTACCTATGCAAGAATGAAAAAAAAGCAGAGAAGCTAGAATTTTTTATTCTATGATTAGGAAGGGCATAAAACCTGATGTAACTACCTATGACATTATGCTTCATGGATATGGTAACAAAGGTGCTCTTTCTGAAATGCATGATCTCCTAAATTTGATGGTAGCAAATGGTATTTCCCCTGACCATCACATCTTCAACATATTCTTCAGTGCATATGCTAAATGTGGTATGATAGATAAGGCAATGAATATTTTTAACAAAATGAGGCCGCATGGGTTGAGTCCTGATGCAGTAAGCTATGGAGCACTAATAGATGCACTATGCAAGTTAGGCAGGGTGGATGACGCTGAGGTCAAATTCAACCAGATGATCAATGAAGGAGTGACTCCTGACATTGTTGTTTTTAGCTCTCTTGTTTATGGACTTTGCACCATTGACAAATGGGAGAGGGCTGAGGAATAATTCATGAAATGTTGGATGAAGGAATTCGTCCTGATGTAGTGTTCTTCAGCACATTAATCTGTAACTTATGCAATATAGGATGGGTTATGGAAGCTCAGAGCCTCATTGACTTGATGGAACATGTAGGCGTAAGGCCAAGTGCTTTTTCATTTACACAATTAATATATGGTTACTGCTATAACATCCCAGATTTTAAGAAACAATTAAGACTTGATCATGAAGCATCATCGAGCATAAACATCAAATAACATGTCATAAATGCATTCATGTTGTACAAGTTAATTTAGTCATGTTGTATATGTTGCATATATTTCATATGCCATGTTTCGCATGTTGCAAAAAGAGTCTCACATGTTGCCTTGCGATGTTTCATATAAAGTATGGCTATGTTTCAAAGTTATGTTTCATAAGTTTTGATCAATGTTTTGTATGTTTCATATACATGTTTCACATGTTTCAGTAGTAATTTAATGTGTTGTGTTTACTAATATGCTTAATATGTTAATAATACCATGTTGCTTATCACTTGAAATAATGTTTTATTAGGGATAAATAATTAATCATGTTTTAGTTAAAAAGAATAATCAATTGAATTCAAAACTCTGATTTCCGAAAAATCCTGTTTTACCCATTTTTGTGTAATTCAAAATTTAAGCAAATTTTGGGGGTGGGCCAAAAAGCAAAGTTGTAGATCTAGTCTTGTTGTACAACTTTGGTTTTTGGAGTTTTCAAAGTTTTAGTGTAAAAGTTGGAGCAATTTCGAAAAGATTCAAATCTCAAATTTGACCCCTTTTCATTTTCCCATTCCAATTTCAAAATGGAGGCAAAATTTGAAAATATTTTGAATATCAAAGTTGTAGGTCTTATCTAGATGTAAAACTTTGGTATTTTGAGTTTTTGAAGTTTCAATATAAAATTCAAAGTAATTTTTGAATTTACAAATTTCCAAAAAGTGTCCCCTTTTGATTTCAAATTCAAATTTCAAAATCCAAGCCAAATTTGAAAAGTTTATATTGATAAAGTTGTAGAACTTTAAAAATGGAGCAACTTTTGTATTTACAGATTTTTAACTTTTATAGTAATTTTAAGAGTAATTTGTAAATTTTCACCAGTGGCATTTTCGTAATTAACCAAAGTCGGCCTCCAACGGCAGGGCGCCGCCTCCTACTTGCCGCTGACGTCGCCGAGCTCGTTCTCGCGGGTTCCAGCCGATGCCACGCAGCTGCTTGCCGCGCATGGGCAAGCAGGAGCTATCCGTCTCCCGCAGCTCATCCTTCTTCTTTAAAACGTGCAGAGTCGGCCGTCGTCTTCCTTTTTGCCTCCTCTGTCCGCCGTCGTCGCCACTTCCTTCGGCCCAACTCGGCCCACACGCGCTCTCTCCATTCATCCGGCCCGACCGAACGGTCGGCCCAGCTGACCGCTATGGGTCATGGCCGCCTCCGGCCGGCCATGGTGGCCACGGTGGCGACCCCGTCACCGGTGAAGGCAACGACGGTGAAGTATTCTACCTAGACGCTACGGGACTTTAGCGTGCACGGGACGACAGTGGCGGCCGACGGTGACCTCGTACGGTGGCAACGGCAACCGGGTCGCTCGGAGACGGTAGAGACGAAAGCGAAACATGGGAAAGCATCAGCAGCATACCACAACCACTAAACCATGATCTGTTGAAGCGGAGGAGCACGGGAGGTGGCTGGCCACGGTGGGACTCCCGCGGTGGCGCTGTTGCCGGTTGTGGAGAAGACTGGGACGTGCGGCCAAGCTAGGACGGGCCAGGTGAAACCAGCAGGCTCAGGCGGTGCGCAAAGTCGAGGCGAAGCGACCAAGAGGAATTGGGTGATGGAGCAACGTGCACGACAAATTTGGCACCGGCGGGAGTGGCGACGACGGCGAACAGAGGAGGCAAAAAGGAAGACGACGGCCGACTCTGCACGTTTTAAAGAAGAAGGATGAGCTGCGGGAGACGGATAGCTCCTGCTTGCCCATGCGCGGCAAGCAGCTGCGTGGCATCGGCTGGAACCCGCGAGAACGAGCTCGGCGACGTCAGCGGCAAGTAGGAGGCGGCGCCCTGCCGTTGGAGGCCGACTTTGGTTAATTACGAAAATGCCACTGGTGAAAATTTACAAATTACTCTTAAAATTACTATAAAAGTTAAAAATCTGTAAATACAAAAGTTGCTCCATTTTTAAAGTTCTACAACTTTATCAATATAAACTTTTCAAATTTGGCTTGGATTTTGAAATTTGAATTTGAAATCAAAAGGGGACACTTTTTGGAAATTTGTAAATTCAAAATTACTTTGAATTTTATATTGAAACTTCAAAAACTCAAAATACCAAAGTTTTACATCTAGATAAGACCTACAACTTTGATATTCAAAATATTTTCAAATTTTGCCTCCATTTGAAATTGGAATGGGAAAATGAAAAGGGGTCAAATTTGAGATTTGAATCTTTTCGAAATTGCTCCAACTTTTACACTAAAACTTTGAAAACTCCAAAAACCAAAGTTGTACAACAAGACTAGATCTACAACTTTGCTTTTTGGCCCACCCCCAAAATTTGCTTAAATTTTGAATTACACAAAAATGGGTAAAACAGGATTTTTCGGAAATCAGAGTTTTGAATTCAATTGATTATTCTTTTTAACTAAAACCTGATGTAACTACCTATGACATTATGCTTCATGGATATGGTAACAAAGGTGCTCTTTCTGAAATGCATGATCTCCTAAATTTGATGGTAGCAAATGGTATTTCCCCTGACCATCACATCTTCAACATATTCTTCAGTGCATATGCTAAATGTGGTATGATAGATAAGGCAATGAATATTTTTAACAAAATGAGGCCGCATGGGTTGAGTCCTGATGCAGTAAGCTATGGAGCACTAATAGATGCACTATGCAAGTTAGGCAGGGTGGATGACGCTGAGGTCAAATTCAACCAGATGATCAATGAAGGAGTGACTCCTGACATTGTTGTTTTTAGCTCTCTTGTTTATGGACTTTGCACCATTGACAAATGGGAGAGGGCTGAGGAATAATTCATGAAATGTTGGATGAAGGAATTCGTCCTGATGTAGTGTTCTTCAGCACATTAATCTGTAACTTATGCAATATAGGATGGGTTATGGAAGCTCAGAGCCTCATTGACTTGATGGAACATGTAGGCGTAAGGCCAAGTGCTTTTTCATTTACACAATTAATATATGGTTACTGCTATAACATCCCAGATTTTAAGAAACAATTAAGACTTGATCATGAAGCATCATCGAGCATAAACATCAAATAACATGTCATAAATGCATTCATGTTGTACAAGTTAATTTAGTCATGTTGTATATGTTGCATATATTTCATATGCCATGTTTCGCATGTTGCAAAAAGAGTCTCACATGTTGCCTTGCGATGTTTCATATAAAGTATGGCTATGTTTCAAAGTTATGTTTCATAAGTTTTGATCAATGTTTTGTATGTTTCATATACATGTTTCACATGTTTCAGTAGTAATTTAATGTGTTGTGTTTACTAATATGCTTAATATGTTAATAATACCATGTTGCTTATCACTTGAAATAATGTTTTATTAGGGATAAATAATTAATCATGTTTTAGTTAAAAAGAATAATCAATTGAATTCAAAACTCTGATTTCCGAAAAATCCTGTTTTACCCATTTTTGTGTAATTCAAAATTTAAGCAAATTTTGGGGGTGGGCCAAAAAGCAAAGTTGTAGATCTAGTCTTGTTGTACAACTTTGGTTTTTGGAGTTTTCAAAGTTTTAGTGTAAAAGTTGGAGCAATTTCGAAAAGATTCAAATCTCAAATTTGACCCCTTTTCATTTTCCCATTCCAATTTCAAAATGGAGGCAAAATTTGAAAATATTTTGAATATCAAAGTTGTAGGTCTTATCTAGATGTAAAACTTTGGTATTTTGAGTTTTTGAAGTTTCAATATAAAATTCAAAGTAATTTTGAATTTACAAATTTCCAAAAGTGTCCCCTTTTGATTTCAAATTCAAATTTCAAAATCCAAGCCAAATTTGAAAAGTTTATATTGATAAAGTTGTAGAACTTTAAAAATGGAGCAACTTTTGTATTTACAGATTTTTAACTTTTATAGTAATTTTAAGAGTAATTTGTAAATTTTCACCAGTGGCATTTTCGTAATTAACCAAAGTCGGCCTCCAACGGCAGGGCGCCGCCTCCTACTTGCCGCTGACGTCGCCGAGCTCGTTCTCGCGGGTTCCAGCCGATGCCACGCAGCTGCTTGCCGCGCATGGGCAAGCAGGAGCTATCCGTCTCCCGCAGCTCATCCTTCTTCTTTAAAACGTGCAGAGTCGGCCGTCGTCTTCCTTTTTGCCTCCTCTGTCCGCCGTCGTCGCCACTCCCGCCGGTGCCAAATTTGTCGTGCACGTTGCTCCATCACCCAATTCCTCTTGGTCGCTTCGCCTCGACTTTGCGCACCGCCTGAGCCTGCTGGTTTCACCTGGCCCGTCCTAGCTTGGCCGCACGTCCCAGTCTTCTCCACAACCGGCAACAGCGCCACCGCGGGAGTCCCACCGTGGCCAGCCACCTCCCGTGCTCCTCCGCTTCAACAGATCATGGTTTAGTGGTTGTGGTATGCTGCTGATGCTTTCCCATGTTTCGCTTTCGTCTCTACCGTCTCCGAGCGACCCGGTTGCCGTTGCCACCGTACGAGGTCACCGTCGGCCGCCACTGTCGTCCCGTGCACGCTAAAGTCCCGTAGCGTCTAGGTAGAATACTTCACCGTCGTTGCCTTCACCGGTGACGGGGTCGCCACCGTGGCCACCATGGCCGGCCGGAGGCGGCCATGACCCATAGCGGTCAGCTGGGCCGACCGTTCGGTCGGGCCGGATGAATGGAGAGAGCGCGTGTGGGCCGAGTTGGGCCGAAGGAAGTGGCGACGACGGCGGACAGAGGAGGCAAAAAGGAAGACGACGGCCGACTCTGCACGTTTTAAAGAAGAAGGATGAGCTGCGGGAGACGGATAGCTCCTGCTTGCCCATGCGCGGCAAGCAGCTGCGTGGCATCGGCTGGAACCCGCGAGAACGAGCTCGGCGACGTCAGCGGCAAGTAGGAGGCGGCGCCCTGCCGTTGGAGGCCGACTTTGGTTAATTACGAAAATGCCACTGGTGAAAATTTACAAATTACTCTTAAAATTACTATAAAAGTTAAAAATCTGTAAATACAAAAGTTGCTCCATTTTTAAAGTTCTACAACTTTATCAATATAAACTTTTCAAAATTTGGCTTGGATTTTGAAATTTGAATTTGAAATCAAAAGGGGACACTTTTTGGAAATTTGTAAATTCAAAATTACTTTGAATTTTATATTGAAACTTCAAAAACTCAAAATACCAAAGTTTTACATCTAGATAAGACCTACAACTTTGATATTCAAAATATTTTCAAATTTTGCCTCCATTTTGAAATTGGAATGGGAAAATGAAAAGGGGTCAAATTTGAGATTTGAATCTTTTCGAAATTGCTCCAACTTTTACACTAAAACTTTGAAAACTCCAAAAACCAAAGTTGTACAACAAGACTAGATCTACAACTTTGCTTTTTGGCCCACCCCCAAAATTTGCTTAAATTTTGAATTACACAAAAATGGGTAAAACAGGATTTTTCGGAAATCAGAGTTTTGAATTCAATTGATTATTCTTTTTAACTAAAACATGATTAATTATTTATCCCTAATAAAACATTATTTCAAGTGATAAGCAACATGGTATTATTAACATATTAAGCATATTAGTAAACACAACACATTAAATTACTACTGAAACATGTGAAACATGTATATGAAACATACAAAACATTGATCAAAACTTATGAAACATAACTTTGAAACATAGCCATACTTTATATGAAACATCGCAAGGCAACATGTGAGACTCTTTTTGCAACATGCGAAACATGGCATATGAAATATATGCAACATATACAACATGACTAAATTAACTTGTACAACATGAATGCATTTATGACATGTTATTTGATGTTTATGCTCGATGATGCTTCATGATCAAGTCTTAATTGTTTCTTAAAATCTGGGATGTTATAGCAGTAACCATATATTAATTGTGTAAATGAAAAAGCACTTGGCCTTACGCCTACATGTTCCATCAAGTCAATGAGGCTCTGAGCTTCCATAACCCATCCTATATTGCATAAGTTACAGATTAATGTGCTGAAGAACACTACATCAGGACGAATTCCTTCATCCAACATTTCATGAATTATTCCTCAGCCCTCTCCCATTTGTCAATGGTGCAAAGTCCATAAACAAGAGAGCTAAAAACAACAATGTCAGGAGTCACTCCTTCATTGATCATCTGGTTGAATTTGACCTCAGCGTCATCCACCCTGCCTAACTTGCATAGTGCATCTATTAGTGCTCCATAGCTTACTGCATCAGGACTCAACCCATGCGGCCTCATTTTGTTAAAAATATTCATTGCCTTATCTATCATACCACATTTAGCATATGCACTGAAGAATATGTTGAAGATGTGATGGTCAGGGGAAATACCATTTGCTACCATCAAATTTAGGAGATCATGCATTTCAGAAAGAGCACCTTTGTTACCATATCCATGAAGCATAATGTCATAGGTAGTTACATCAGGTTTTATGCCCTTCCTAATCATAGAATAAAAAATTCTAGCTTCTCTGCTTTTTTTTCATTCTTGCATAGGTAGTCCAGCAGCAACCCATAAGTAAAACTATCAGGCTCAAGAGCACGAG
>JAHUYU010001259.1:0-13264 GCA_030439765.1 Tripidium arundinaceum | reverse complement strand
TTATGTGGAGTATCTTGATAAGTTTGTGGTGGTGTTCATTGACGACATACTCGTATTCTCTAAGAATGAAGAGGAACATGCCGAACATCTGAGATTGGTTCTGCAAAAGCTTAGAGAACACAAGTTATATGCCAAATGGAGCAAGTGTGAGTTCTGGTTGAGGGAAGTATTATTTTTGGGTCATGTTGTCTCAATGGTGGTATAGCAGTGGACCCCAGCAAGGTAAAGGATGTGCTGAACTGGAAGCCACCAACCACTGTGTTTGAGATCCGTAGTTTCTTGGATTGGCTGGGTATTATAGAAGGTTCATAGAAGGGTTTTCCAAGCTTGCCAAGCCCATGACTGCCCTATTGGAGAAGAATGCTAAGTTCATATGGTATGAGAAGTGCCAGACTAACTTTGAGGAATTAAAGAAGAAGTTGACTACGGCGCCTGTACTGATTTTGCCTGACTTGAGTAAGAGTTTCTCCATCTATTGTGACGTGTCTCATCAAGGACTCGGATGTGTTCTTATGCAAGAAGGATGAGTTGTGGCCTATGCTTCTAGGCAATTGAGGAAACATGAGTTGAATTATCCTACTCATGACTTGGAATTAGCAGGAGTTGTCCATGCCTTGAAGATTTGGAGACATTATCTGATTGGTCACAAGAGTGACATCTACACAGATCACAAGAGTTTGAAGTATATCTTCACCCAATCGGATCTAAATCTGAGGCAACGACGGTGGTTAGAATTGATTAAGGATTATGACTTGGAAGTGCACTACCATCCTGGTAAGGCCAATGTCGTAGCTGATGCTCTTAGCTGGAAGAGTTACGCTAACAAGGTTCAGGTAATGCCAGAATCTGAAGAGTTGTGTGCAGAGTTTAAATTGTTGAACCTAGGCATTATCACCAATTCAATGGAAATAGAAGTGACACCTACCTTGGAACAGGAGATTCATAAAGGTCAATAAGAAGATGAGAAACTTAGGGAGATTATTGCAAAAGTATCACTTGGGAAAGCACCAGGATTCAGGATAGATGAAAATGACACTCTATGGTTTGGAAAAAGGATATGTGTGCCAGAAGTAAAGGCTATCCGAGAAACAATTCTGCGAGAGGCACATGAGTCAGCTTACTCCATAGACCCCGGAAGTACCAAGATGTACTTGGATCTTAAAGAGAGATATTGGTGGTATGGATTAAAGAGAGATGTGGCAGAATATGTGGCATTGTGTGACACCTGTCAGAGGGTTAAAGCTGAGCATCAAAGACCCGCAGGGTTATTACAACCAATGAAGATACCCGAATGGAAGTGGAAGAAGTTGGTATGGATTCCATTGTTGGATTACCTCGCACTCAGAGAGGTTATGATTTACTATGGGTAATCGTGGATAGGCTTACAAAAGTCGCTCACTTCCTACCGGTTAAGACCACCTACAAGGGTGCAAGATTGGCAGAGCTGTATATGGAAAGAATAGTAAATCTGCATGGAGTCCCAAAGAAGATCGTGTCTGATAGAGGTACGCAGTTTACATCGCAATTCTAGCAAAAGGTACACGATTCATTGGGAACTAAGTTGAATTTTAGCTCGGCCTATCACCCTTAGACTGACGGGCAAACTGAAAGGATCAACCAGATTCTAGAAGATATGCTGAGAGCTTGTGCATTGCAGTATGGTGATAGTTGGGATAAGAGTTTGCCATATGCTGAGTTCTCATACAACAATAGTTATCAGAAGAGTCTCAAGATGGCACCATTCGAGGCCCTGTATGGACGGAAATGCAGAACTCCACTGTTTTGGAATCAGACAGGGGAGACCCAGGTGTTTGGACCTGATGTTCTTAGAAATGCTGAGAAGCAGGTGAGAAAGATCAGAGAAACTTGAGAGTGGCACAGTCTCGACAGAAGAGCTATGCTGACACTAGAAGAAGGAATTGACCTTCGAAGTAGGGGATTATGTGTATTTGAAAGTGTCTCCAATGAAAGGTGTGAAAAGGTTCAATATGAAAGGAAAGTTATCACCAAAGTATATTGGTCCTTTTAAGATTCTCGCGAGATGTGGAGAAGTGGCCTACCAACTAGAATTGCCTGAAAACCTATCTGGTGTGCATGATGTGTTCCATGTGTCGCAACTAAAGAAGTGTCTACGCGTACCAGAAGAACAAATACCACTAGAGGAAATAGTTGTTAAGGAAGACCTGACATATAAAGAGTATCCATAAAAATCTTAGAAACACAAAAAGGGTTACAAGGAGTCGGACAATCAAGATGTGTAAGGTACATGGAATAGGCACAGTGAGGAAGAGGCCACTTGGGAAAGAGAAGATGATCTAAGAAAGTCATATCCACAGTTGTTCGAGTAAGCACCATCCAATCTCGAGGACGAGATTATCTTTAAGGGGGTAGAATTGTAACACCCAAAATTTTGCATATTTTAAAATAGATGAAATTTGATTTTATATGCTTATTTGTGGGCATTTAACATAGGGGAAATAATAAATTTTTTGAAATTAAAATCAAATATAAGGCTAGCTACATGTTGTTGCACTCATGCTGCTGCATATTTAATTATGTGATGTTTGGTTTTTGCTCAACTCAAAAAGGAGTTCAAAATCTCTTGGAAATGAATTTACAAATTTATTTCATAAAAGAAAAAGGAAATCCTTTATTTTTTCTCTCTCTTGGTTTTGGCCCGCTGGCCCAACCAGCCCGCCTCCCCGGCCGCGGTGGCAAAAGAGGAAGGCTCCTCTAGTTGCGGCGGGAGGTAGGAGACAGTGGGGTGGTGGGCCCACGTGTCAGCGGCTGAGGATGGTGGGCTCCGCACATCAGCGGCCAAGGAGGGCAGGAGCGCACGCTAGCTTGGCCTGTGGGCCGGCCCAAGAAGAGGGGCGACCGGGCCAACTTGGCCGGGCCGAAGGAGAAGGAGGGGCAGTGCCCTCTTGGGCCTGCGGAAACGAGGGGGAGGCGGGCTGGTGGGCCAGCGGGCCAAAACCAAGAGAGAGAAAAAATAAAGGATTTCCTTTTTCTTTTATGAAATAAATTTGTAAATTCATTTCCAAGAGATTTTGAACTCCTTTTTGAGTTGAGCAAAAACCAAACATCACATAATTAAATATGCAGCAGCATGAGTGCAACAACATGTAGCTAGCCTTATATTTGATTTTAATTTCAAAAAATTTATTATTTCCCCCTATGTTAAATGCCCACAAATAAGCATATAAAATCAAATTTCATCTATTTTAAAATATGCAAAATTTTGGGTGTTACAATTCTACCCCCCTTAAAGATAATCTCGTCCTCGAGATTGGATGGTGCTTACTCGAACAACTGTGGATATGACTTTCTTAGATCATCTTCTCTTTCCCAAGTGGCCTCTTCCTCACTGTGCCTATTCCATTGTACCTTACACATCTTGATTGTCCGACTCCTTGTAACCCTTTTTGTGTTTCTAAGATTTTTATGGGATACTCTTTATATGTCAGGTCTTCCTTAACAACTATTTCCTCTAGTGGTATTTGTTCTTCTGGTACGCGTAGACACTTCTTTAGTTGCGACACATGGAACACATCATGCACACCAGATAGGTTTTCAGGCAATTCTAGTTGTAGGCCACTTCTCCACATCTCGCGAGAATCTTAAAAGGACCAATATACTTTGGTGATAACTTTCCTTTCATATTGAACCTTTTCACACCTTTCATTGGAGACACTTTCAAATACACATAATCCCCTACTTCGAAGGTCAATTCCCTTCTTCTAGTGTCAGCATAGCTCTTCTGTCGAGACTGTGCCACTCTCAAGTTTCTCTGATCTTTCTCACCTGCTTCTCAGCATTTCTAAGAACATCAGGTCCAAACACCTGGGTCTCCCCTGTCTGATTCCAAAACAGTGGAGTTCTGCATTTCCGTCCATACAGGGCCTCGAATGGTGCCATCTTGAGACTCTTCTGATAACTATTGTTGTATGAGAACTCAGCATATGGCAAACTCTTATCCCAACTATCACCATACTGCAATGCACAAGCTCTCAGCATATCTTCTAGAATCTGGTTGATCCTTTCAGTTTGCCCGTCAGTCTAAGGGTGATAGGCCGAGCTAAAATTCAACTTAGTTCCCAATGAATCGTGTACCTTTTGCTAGAATTGCGATGTAAACTGCGTACCTCTATCAGACACGATCTTCTTTGGGACTCCATGCAGATTTACTATTCTTTCCATATACAGCTCTGCCAATCTTGCACCCTTGTAGGTGGTCTTAACCGGTAGGAAGTGAGCGACTTTTGTAAGCCTATCCACGATTACCCATATTAAATCATAACCTCTCTGAGTGCGAGGTAATCCAACAATGGAATCCATACCAACTTCTTCCCACTTCCATTCGGGTATCTTCATTGGTTGTAATAACCCTGCGGGTCTTTGATGCTCAGCTTTAACCCTCTGACAGGTGTCACACAATGCCACATATTCTGCCACATCTCTCTTTAATCCATACCACCAATATCTCTCTTTAAGATCCAAGTACATCTTGGTACTTCCGGGGTCTATGGAGTAAGCTGACTCATGTGCCTCTCGCAGAATTGTTTCTCGGATAGCCTTTACTTCTGGCACACATATCCTTTTTCCAAACCATAGAGTGTCATTTTCATCTATCCTGAATCCTGGTGCTTTCCCAAGTGATACTTTTGCAATAATCTCCCTAAGTTTCTCATCTTCTTATTGACCTTTATGAATCTCCTGTTCCAAGGTAGGTGTCACTTCTATTTCCATTGAATTGGTGATAATGCCTAGGTTCAACAATTTAAACTCTGCACACAACTCTTCAGATTCTGGCATTACCTGAACCTTGTTAGCGTAACTCTTCCAGCTAAGAGCATCAGCTACGACATTGGCCTTACCAGGATGGTAGTGCACTTCCAAGTCATAATCCTTAATCAATTCTAACCACCGTCGTTGCCTCAGATTTAGATCCGATTGGGTGAAGATATACTTCAAACTCTTGTGATCTGTGTAGATGTCACTCTTGTGACCAATCAGATAATGTCTCCAAATCTTCAAGGCATGGACAACTCCTGCTAATTCCAAGTCATGAGTAGGATAATTCAACTCATGTTTCCTCAATTGCCTAGAAGCATAGGCCACAACTCATCCTTCTTGCATAAGAACACATCGAGTCCTTGATGAGACACGTCACAATAGATGGAGAAACTCTTACTCAAGTCAGGCAAAATCAGTACAGGCGCCGTAGTCAACTTCTTCTTTAATTCCTCAAAGTTAGTCTGGCACTTCTCATACCATATGAACTTAGCATTCTTCTCCATAGGGCAGTCATGGGCTTGGCAAGCTTGGAAAACCCTTCTATGAACCTTCTATAATACCCAGCCAATCCCAAGAAACTACGGATCTCAAACACAGTGGTTGGTGGCTTCCAGTTCAGCACATCCTTTACCTTGCTGGGGTCCACTGCTATACCACCATTGGAGACAACATGACCCAAAAATAATACTTCCCTCAACCAGAACTCACACTTGCTCCATTTGGCATATAACTTGTGTTCTCTAAGCTTTTGCAGAACCAATCTCAGATGTTCGGCATGTTCCTCTTCATTCTTAGAGAATACGAGTATGTCGTCAATGAACACCACCACAAACTTATCAAGATACTCCATAAACACTTTATTCATCAGATACATGAAGTAGGCAGGTGCATTGGTCAACCCAAATGATATGACTGTATATTCATACAACCATACCTTATTGTGAAGCCGTCTTTGGTATGTCCGAACGTCTGATTTTCAGCTGATGATAACCCGAACGAAGATCAATCTTTGAGAACCACAAGCACCTCTCAGCTGATCAAACAGATCATCAATCCTAGGTAAAGGGTATTATTTTTGATGGTGACCTCATTAAGAGACCTATAATCTACACACATCCGTTGAGTTCCATCTTCTTGTCAACAAAGATCACAGGTGCACCCCAAGGAGATGAACTGGGGCGTATGAAGCCTTTGTCCTGCAACTCCTTTAACTGCTTCTTAAGTTCTTCTAACTCATCAACTCCCATTCTATATGGACGCTTAGCTATGGGTGCAGTTCTAGGTAACAAATCAATAATAAACTCAATGTCGCGATCGGGTGGCATACCTGGCAAGTCATCAGGGAATACATCTGGAAAATCATCCACAACAAGTTCTGGCTGGTTGGCATCATTGTTTAGTTGGTTCAAGGTTGCCGTTGGTGGTGCTTGCACTGCCACTTCAACACTCATTCTGTCCCCTTTAGGGGTGGTCAGCACAACTACCTTCTCTTGACATTGAATTACTGCATTGTGTTGTTTCATCCAATTCATTCCCAAAATCACATCAATGCCAGTTGTCCTTAGCACAATAGTTGAGCAGGGAAATCTACCCCCCTTAAAGCTATGTTAGCAGAGGGGCAACAGTATGAAGCTGGTATAGTACCACCCGGTGAATTCACTATCATGGTATGCTTCATAGCAACTAAGGGTATGCTATGAATATACAGTCATATCATTTGGGTTGACCAATGCACCTGCCTACTTCATGTATCTGATGAATAAAGTGTTTATGGAGTATCTTGATAAGTTTGTGGTGGTGTTCATTGACGACATACTCGTATTCTCTAAGAATGAAGAGGAACATGCCGAACATCTGAGATTGGTTCTGCAAAAGCTTAGAGAACACAAGTTATATGCCAAATGGAGCAAGTGTGAGTTCTGGTTGAGGGAAGTATTATTTTTGGGTCATGTTGTCTCCAATGGTGGTATAGCAGTGGACCCCAGCAAGGTAAAGGATGTGCTGAACTGGAAGCCACCAACCACTGTGTTTGAGATCCGTAGTTTCTTGGGATTGGCTGGGTATTATAGAAGGTTCATAGAAGGGTTTTCCAAGCTTGCCAAGCCCATGACTGCCCTATTGGAGAAGAATGCTAAGTTCATATGGTATGAGAAGTGCCAGACTAACTTTGAGGAATTAAAGAAGAAGTTGACTACGGCGCCTGTACTGATTTTGCCTGACTTGAGTAAGAGTTTCTCCATCTATTGTGACGTGTCTCATCAAGGACTCGGATGTGTTCTTATGCAAGAAGGATGAGTTGTGGCCTATGCTTCTAGGCAATTGAGGAAACATGAGTTGAATTATCCTACTCATGACTTGGAATTAGCAGGAGTTGTCCATGCCTTGAAGATTTGGAGACATTATCTGATTGGTCACAAGAGTGACATCTACACAGATCACAAGAGTTTGAAGTATATCTTCACCCAATCGGATCTAAATCTGAGGCAACGACGGTGGTTAGAATTGATTAAGGATTATGACTTGGAAGTGCACTACCATCCTGGTAAGGCCAATGTCGTAGCTGATGCTCTTAGCTGGAAGAGTTACGCTAACAAGGTTCAGGTAATGCCAGAATCTGAAGAGTTGTGTGCAGAGTTTAAATTGTTGAACCTAGGCATTATCACCAATTCAATGAAAATAGAAGTGACACCTACCTTGGAACAGGAGATTCATAAAGGTCAATAAGAAGATGAGAAACTTAGGGAGATTATTGCAAAAGTATCACTTGGGAAAGCACCAGGATTCAGGATAGATGAAAATGACACTCTATGGTTTGGAAAAAGGATATGTGTGCCAGAAGTAAAGGCTATCCGAGAAACAATTCTGCGAGAGGTACATGAGTCAGCTTACTCCATAGACCCCGGAAGTACCAAGATGTACTTGGATCTTAAAGAGAGATATTGGTGGTATGGATTAAAGAGAGATGTGGCAGAATATGTGGCATTGTGTGACACCTGTCAGAGGGTTAAAGCTGAGCATCAAAGACCCGCAGGGTTATTACAACCAATGAAGATACCCGAATGGAAGTGGGAAGAAGTTGGTATGGATTCCATTGTTGGATTACCTCGCACTCAGAGAGGTTATGATTTAATATGGGTAATCGTGGATAGGCTTACAAAAGTCGCTCACTTCCTACCGGTTAAGACCACCTACAAGGGTGCAAGATTGGCAGAGCTGTATATGGAAAGAATAGTAAATCTGCATGGAGTCCCAAAGAAGATCGTGTCTGATAGAGGTACGCAGTTTACATCGCAATTCTAGCAAAAGGTACACGATTCATTGGGAACTAAGTTGAATTTTAGCTCGGCCTATCACCCTTAGACTGACGGGCAAACTGAAAGGATCAACCAGATTCTAGAAGATATGCTGAGAGCTTGTGCATTGCAGTATGGTGATAGTTGGGATAAGAGTTTGCCATATGCTGAGTTCTCATACAACAATAGTTATCAGAAGAGTCTCAAGATGGCACCATTCGAGGCCCTGTATGGACGGAAATGCAGAACTCCACTGTTTTGGAATCAGACAGGGGAGACCCAGGTGTTTGGACCTGATGTTCTTAGAAATGCTGAGAAGCAGGTGAGAAAGATCAGAGAAAACTTGAGAGTGGCACAGTCTCGACAGAAGAGCTATGCTGACACTAGAAGAAGGGAATTGACCTTCGAAGTAGGGGATTATGTGTATTTGAAAGTGTCTCCAATGAAAGGTGTGAAAAGGTTCAATATGAAAGGAAAGTTATCACCAAAGTATATTGGTCCTTTTAAGATTCTCGCGAGATGTGGAGAAGTGGCCTACCAACTAGAATTGCCTGAAAACCTATCTGGTGTGCATGATGTGTTCCATGTGTCGCAACTAAAGAAGTGTCTACGCGTACCAGAAGAACAAATACCACTAGAGGAAATAGTTGTTAAGGAAGACCTGACATATAAAGAGTATCCCATAAAAATCTTAGAAACACAAAAAGGGTTACAAGGAGTCGGACAATCAAGATGTGTAAGGTACAATGGAATAGGCACAGTGAGGAAGAGGCCACTTGGGAAAGAGAAGATGATCTAAGAAAGTCATATCCACAGTTGTTCGAGTAAGCACCATCCAATCTCGAGGACGAGATTATCTTTAAGGGGGTAGAATTGTAACACCCAAAATTTTGCATATTTTAAAATAGATGAAATTTGATTTTATATGCTTATTTGTGGGCATTTAACATAGGGGAAATAATAAATTTTTTGAAATTAAAATCAAATATAAGGCTAGCTACATGTTGTTGCACTCATGCTGCTGCATATTTAATTATGTGATGTTTGGTTTTTGCTCAACTCAAAAAGGAGTTCAAAATCTCTTGGAAATGAATTTACAAATTTATTTCATAAAAGAAAAAGGAAATCCTTTATTTTTTCTCTCTCTTGGTTTTGGCCCGCTGGCCCAACCAGCCCGCCTCCCCCTCGTTTCCGCAGGCCCAAGAGGGCACTGCCCCTCCTTCTCCTTCGGCCCGGCCAAGTTGGCCCGGTCGCCCCTCTTCTTGGGCCGGCCCACAGGCCAAGCTAGCGTGCGCTCCTGCCCTCCTTGGCCGCTGATGTGCGGAGCCCACCATCCTCAGCCGCTGACACGTGGGCCCACCACCCCACTGTCTCCTACCTCCCGCCGCAACTAGAGGAGCCTTCCTCTTTTGCCACCGCGGCCGGGGATCGAGCAATCCGCTCGTTTCCTTCCTTTTGGACGCGAATTCCGTCGCCTATAAAGCTAGCCGCGCTCACATCCATGCTCTTTTCTCACCCTAACTCGCCATAACGAGCTCGCCATTCCCTCTGAAACCCTAGCTCGAGCACCAAAGGCCAAAAGATGGAGAAAAAGGGCATGGGGCTTTTCCTACCATGCTACGGAGCTTGGCAGCAAGCCGCAACCGGCAGTGGTCGACGAAACGAAGGATCCCGAGATTGGTGCTCGAGCTAGGGTTTCAGAGGGAATGGCGAGCTCGTTATGGCGAGTTAGGGTGAGAAAAGAGCATGGATGTGAGCGCGGCTAGCTTTATAGGCGACGGAATTCGCGTCCAAAAGGAAGGAAACGAGCGGATTGCTCGATCCCCGGCCGCGGTGGCAAAAGAGGAAGGCTCCTCTAGTTGCGGCGGGAGGTAGGAGACAGTGGGGTGGTGGGCCCACGTGTCAGCGGCTGAGGATGGTGGGCTCCGCACATCAGCGGCCAAGGAGGGCAGGAGCGCACGCTAGCTTGGCCTGTGGGCCGGCCCAAGAAGAGGGGCGACCGGGCCAACTTGGCCGGGCCGAAGGAGAAGGAGGGGCAGTGCCCTCTTGGGCCTGCGGAAACGAGGGGGAGGCGGGCTGGTTGGGCCAGCGGGCCAAAACCAAGAGAGAGAAAAAATAAAGGATTTCCTTTTTCTTTTATGAAATAAATTTGTAAATTCATTTCCAAGAGATTTTGAACTCCTTTTTGAGTTGAGCAAAAACCAAACATCACATAATTAAATATGCAGCAGCATGAGTGCAACAACATGTAGCTAGCCTTATATTTGATTTTAATTTCAAAAAATTTATTATTTCCCCTATGTTAAATGCCCACAAATAAGCATATAAAATCAAATTTCATCTATTTTAAAATATGCAAAATTTTGGGTGTTACAATTCTACCCCCTTAAAGATAATCTCGTCCTCGAGATTGGATGGTGCTTACTCGAACAACTGTGGATATGACTTTCTTAGATCATCTTCTCTTTCCCAAGTGGCCTCTTCCTCACTGTGCCTATTCCATTGTACCTTACACATCTTGATTGTCCGACTCCTTGTAACCCTTTTTGTGTTTCTAAGATTTTTATGGGATACTCTTTATATGTCAGGTCTTCCTTAACAACTATTTCCTCTAGTGGTATTTGTTCTTCTGGTACGCGTAGACACTTCTTTAGTTGCGACACATGGAACACATCATGCACACCAGATAGGTTTTCAGGCAATTCTAGTTGGTAGGCCACTTCTCCACATCTCGCGAGAATCTTAAAAGGACCAATATACTTTGGTGATAACTTTCCTTTCATATTGAACCTTTTCACACCTTTCATTGGAGACACTTTCAAATACACATAATCCCCTACTTCGAAGGTCAATTCCCTTCTTCTAGTGTCAGCATAGCTCTTCTGTCGAGACTGTGCCACTCTCAAGTTTTCTCTGATCTTTCTCACCTGCTTCTCAGCATTTCTAAGAACATCAGGTCCAAACACCTGGGTCTCCCCTGTCTGATTCCAAAACAGTGGAGTTCTGCATTTCCGTCCATACAGGGCCTCGAATGGTGCCATCTTGAGACTCTTCTGATAACTATTGTTGTATGAGAACTCAGCATATGGCAAACTCTTATCCCAACTATCACCATACTGCAATGCACAAGCTCTCAGCATATCTTCTAGAATCTGGTTGATCCTTTCAGTTTGCCCGTCAGTCTAAGGGTGATAGGCCGAGCTAAAATTCAACTTAGTTCCCAATGAATCGTGTACCTTTTGCTAGAATTGCGATGTAAACTGCGTACCTCTATCAGACACGATCTTCTTTGGGACTCCATGCAGATTTACTATTCTTTCCATATACAGCTCTGCCAATCTTGCACCCTTGTAGGTGGTCTTAACCGGTAGGAAGTGAGCGACTTTTGTAAGCCTATCCACGATTACCCATATTAAATCATAACCTCTCTGAGTGCGAGGTAATCCAACAATGGAATCCATACCAACTTCTTCCCACTTCCATTCGGGTATCTTCATTGGTTGTAATAACCCTGCGGGTCTTTGATGCTCAGCTTTAACCCTCTGACAGGTGTCACACAATGCCACATATTCTGCCACATCTCTCTTTAATCCATACCACCAATATCTCTCTTTAAGATCCAAGTACATCTTGGTACTTCCGGGGTCTATGGAGTAAGCTGACTCATGTACCTCTCGCAGAATTGTTTCTCGGATAGCCTTTACTTCTGGCACACATATCCTTTTTCCAAACCATAGAGTGTCATTTTCATCTATCCTGAATCCTGGTGCTTTCCCAAGTGATACTTTTGCAATAATCTCCCTAAGTTTCTCATCTTCTTATTGACCTTTATGAATCTCCTGTTCCAAGGTAGGTGTCACTTCTATTTTCATTGAATTGGTGATAATGCCTAGGTTCAACAATTTAAACTCTGCACACAACTCTTCAGATTCTGGCATTACCTGAACCTTGTTAGCGTAACTCTTCCAGCTAAGAGCATCAGCTACGACATTGGCCTTACCAGGATGGTAGTGCACTTCCAAGTCATAATCCTTAATCAATTCTAACCACCGTCGTTGCCTCAGATTTAGATCCGATTGGGTGAAGATATACTTCAAACTCTTGTGATCTGTGTAGATGTCACTCTTGTGACCAATCAGATAATGTCTCCAAATCTTCAAGGCATGGACAACTCCTGCTAATTCCAAGTCATGAGTAGGATAATTCAACTCATGTTTCCTCAATTGCCTAGAAGCATAGGCCACAACTCATCCTTCTTGCATAAGAACACATCCGAGTCCTTGATGAGACACGTCACAATAGATGGAGAAACTCTTACTCAAGTCAGGCAAAATCAGTACAGGCGCCGTAGTCAACTTCTTCTTTAATTCCTCAAAGTTAGTCTGGCACTTCTCATACCATATGAACTTAGCATTCTTCTCCAATAGGGCAGTCATGGGCTTGGCAAGCTTGGAAAACCCTTCTATGAACCTTCTATAATACCCAGCCAATCCCAAGAAACTACGGATCTCAAACACAGTGGTTGGTGGCTTCCAGTTCAGCACATCCTTTACCTTGCTGGGGTCCACTGCTATACCACCATTGGAGACAACATGACCCAAAAATAATACTTCCCTCAACCAGAACTCACACTTGCTCCATTTGGCATATAACTTGTGTTCTCTAAGCTTTTGCAGAACCAATCTCAGATGTTCGGCATGTTCCTCTTCATTCTTAGAGAATACGAGTATGTCGTCAATGAACACCACCACAAACTTATCAAGATACTCCATAAACACTTTATTCATCAGATACATGAAGTAGGCAGGTGCATTGGTCAACCCAAATGATATGACTGTATATTCATACAACCCATACCTTATTGTGAAAGCCGTCTTTGGTATGTCCGAACGTCTGATTTTCAGCTGATGATAACCCGAACGAAGATCAATCTTTGAGAACACACAAGCACCTCTCAGCTGATCAAACAGATCATCAATCCTAGGTAAAGGGTATTTATTTTTGATGGTGACCTCATTAAGAGACCTATAATCTACACACATCCGTTGAGTTCCATCTTTCTTGTCAACAAAGATCACAGGTGCACCCCAAGGAGATGAACTGGGGCGTATGAAGCCTTTGTCCTGCAACTCCTTTAACTGCTTCTTAAGTTCTTCTAACTCATCAACTCCCAT
>JAHUYU010002840.1:0-12023 GCA_030439765.1 Tripidium arundinaceum | reverse complement strand
AAGGAGGAAGAATAATGCAATGGAAGAGTCTTCTGGTGATGCTTTGCTAGTCAAGGGTGACCGTGGTGTGGATAATAAGAGGGGCAACAAGAAGAAGGGGCCGCGGTGCTATAAGTGCAAAGATTATGGACATGTAAAGAGAGACTGTCCAGAACTGAAGAAGGATGGAGGATCCGTTAGTGTTGTGATTGCCAACAAGAAGAAATATGACTCAGATAGCGAAGGTGACCTCCTCACAGTGTCAAGTGAAAAGTCTTGTGAAGCGTGGTTGTTGGATTCGGCTAGCTCATTCCATGCAACATCGAAGAAGGAGTTATTCTTGTCATACACTGAGAAGGAAAGTGGTTTTGCTTACTTGGGAGATGGTTCAGGCTATCTTGCTGAAGGAGTGGGCGACATCAAGTTCAAGTTGTGTGATGGTAAAGAGTTGCTGCTTAAGGGTGTGAAGCATGTGCCGGGGCTAACAAGGAATCTGATCTCGCTTGGTTTATTGCATGAAGAAGGCTGGTTGTTTTATGGGGAGGAGCGCCCGTAGTCATTGCCCCGAGGATTAGGCACGATGCTGAACCTCGTTAAAAAACATCGTGCCTCAGTGTTCTTGTTTTCGTATTTTCCTCTATGGTGGTTATGCTTCCGCGTTTATCAGTTAGTAGATCCTTTTGGGTCTGGAACTAACTGTGCACTCTAACAAGTGGTATCTAGAGCCATGTCAACTTCCAACAGAAACTTCTCCAAAAATACGCAGAGTCCACCGTGGCTTGCGCCATCATCGTTACTACTCCAGCAACGATCACCCCGATCAAGATAAAAATCTCATCAATCTGTGACCGCGAGTCGAAGCCGCCATCTTCAACCATGACGTCTTCCAGCCGTACCGTCGAACCTGGCCGTCACGTCTGACTGACCCCTATCGAACAACAGCCATCAGCCGCTATCAACCTGATCTCCACGTCTAGACGGATCCCCGTTGATTGCAGCTCATTGGACGGTTCGAGCCACCCGCTCGAAGTTTCCAACTCCACCGATCGAGTCGTCGATCGCCGCTGCTCCACCTTGCGCCATGTCCTTCACCGGACACACCCGTGCGAGCCTTGCGCGATGTGGAACATATCCATCGCACCTCCCACGATCTTCTTCCATCAATCTGGCTCTAGATACCACTTGTTAGAGTGCACAGTTAGTTCCAGACCCAAAAGGATCTACTAACTGATAAACGCGGAAGCATAACCACCATAGAGGAAAATACGAAAACAAGAACACTGAGGCACGATGTTTTTTAACGAGGTTCAGCATCGTGCCTAATCCTCGGGGCAATGACTACGGGCGCTCCTCCCCATAAAACAACCAGCCTTCTTCATGCAATAAACCAAGCGAGATCAGATTCCTTGTTAGCCCCGGCACATGCTTCACACCCTTAAGCAGCAACTCTTTACCATCACACAACTTGAACTTGATGTCGCCCACTCCTTCAGCAAGATAGCCTGAACCATCTCCCAAGTAAGCAAAACCACTTTCCTTCTCAGTGTATGACAAGAATAACTCCTTCTTCGATGTTGCATGGAATGAGCTAGCCGAATCCAACAACCACGCTTCACAAGACTTTTCACTTGACACTGTGAGGAGGTCACCTTCGCTATCTGAGTCATATTTCTTCTTGTTGGCAATCACAACACTAACGGATCCTCCATCCTTCTTCAGTTCTGGACAGTCTCTCTTTACATGTCCATAATCTTTGCACTTATAGCACCGCGGCCCCTTCTTCTTGTTGCCCCTCTTATTATCCACACCACGGTCACCCTTGACTAGCAAAGCATCACCAGAAGACTCTTCCATTGCATTATTCTTCCTCCTTTGATCATGAGCAAGCAACGCAGCAACAATGTCCTCCATCTTGATGTCCTCCTTCCCATACGTCAATGTAGTAACCAAGTGCTCATAAGACCTCGGCAACGAACACAGAAGAATAATAGCCCTGTCTTCATCATCAATCTTCACTTCAACCTTCACAAGATCAGCAACCAATTGATTAAAGACATTTATGTGCTCCGTAAGATCTGACCCCTCCTGCATCTTCAAGCCAAACAACTTTTGCTTCAGATACAGCTTCTGAGTCACCGTCTTGGACATGAACTGACTGGCCAACTTGTCCCAAATTTTCTTCGGTGAAGTTTCCTCCATGACATGGTACATGATCTGATCAGAGAGGCACAATCTGATAGTAGAACACCCCTGTGCCTGCATCTCCTCCCACTTGTCATCATCTACCTTCTCCGGCTTAATCCCGCTGAGCACCTTCGAGATACTCTGTTGAGCCAACAGATCCTTCACTCTTGTCTGCCACAGCCCGAAGTTCCCGGTGCCATCAAACTTCACCACCTCAAATTTGGATGTCATCGACGCCATCTGCCTGTTGCCACAGATCGTTGAAAAAACACGTACCTTATGTACGCCCGTGTGCTCGCTCCACACGCACCAAGCACGTCACCCACGCACTTGTTCCTCGCTGCAGCACACACGTCACCGCAGCACACGTCTCCCACACGTGCTGTGACAAATCCGCCGTGTGTCGCCGCCGCCGTACACCGCTTGTGCACAGCCACGCCGCTCACAAGCCTCGTCAACTGTCCCGTCGCTCGCACACGACGAAGCCAACCAGCTTGAGCGCCGCTCGCCGTTCGTCTTCAATCGTCACAAGCACCGGTCACGAACAGCTCAGATTGCTTTGGATGCAATCTCCCGTGAACTATCTCTGCTTTTATGGAGGGTGAACGGATCGATACAGTTCTGATTATCCGAATAGAATCGGACTCCACCCACGTACTTCCACGCCACGATCTCCTGTAGACACGCCTGGCTATTTTTGTCTCTGACCAGGAACGGATATGAGGTGCCCGTATATGTTGATCTGGACTCTTGCAAGATACGTAAGCCTCAGTAGTAGAAAAATAATCGGCAACATAGTTGCCCTTCCGTATCTTCCTCCAACAAGAAACCAACACGTACACACCCTTGCCTCCTTTATTTGGTCACCGAAACAAACACCAATAGCCATGCACAACTGCCGCCTAGGATGGACTTCATGTGCGACTACCTCTCCAGAACCGTGCAAAGATTCCAAGTGTGCATATACAATTTCCCATCTTTGTTTCCAGAGATCACGCACGTATACCTTCCCAGATTGGATGCCCACAATATCGTAGCACAAGACGCCTGTACGTACACAATTTCCTATCGTGGCCATAGTGAGCCCACAGGTAACCGGTTCTCCAAGAAACACTAAATTCAGGAAATCTTGATAAGCCATCTAGACTTCTGATTTGGTACGTATTCTTGCTGACCGTAGGCCGACCTGATTGCAGCACTTCCTGCCCACAGCATGGCACCATCACCTGAACTCTCTGTTTCCATATCGATCAACAATAGAACGTATATCTCCTTGATCGCTGAGAAAACCATCAGGTCTTGCCGTACAGGAACTGCATATCGCCACATTGATCTGAGCCATGTCAACTTCCAACAGAAACTTCTCCAAAAATACGCAGAGTCCACCGTGGCTTGCGCCATCATCGTTACTACTCCAGCAACGATCACCCCGATCAAGATAAAAATCTCATCAATCTGTGACCGCGAGTCGAAGCCGCCATCTTCAACCATGACGTCTTCCAGCCGTACCGTCGAACCTGGCCGTCACGTCTGACTGACCCCTATCGAACAACAGCCATCAGCCGCTATCAACCTGATCTCCACGTCTAGACGGATCCCCGTTGATTGCAGCTCATTGGACGGTTCGAGCCACCCGCTCGAAGTTTCCAACTCCACCGATCGAGTCGTCGATCGCCGCTGCTCCACCTTGCGCCATGTCCTTCACCGGACACACCCGTGCGAGCCTTGCGCGATGTGGAACATATCCATCGCACCTCCCACGATCTTCTTCCATCAATCTGGCTCTAGATACCACTTGTTAGAGTGCACAGTTAGTTCCAGACCCAAAAGGATCTACTAACTGATAAACGCGGAAGCATAACCACCATAGAGGAAAATACGAAAACAAGAACACTGAGGCACGATGTTTTTTAACGAGGTTCAGCATCGTGCCTAATCCTCGGGGCAATGACTACGGGCGCTCCTCCCCATAAAACAGCAGCTACACCGGCATCCGGGCGATCCCGCGGCCACGCCGCCACCCAAACCAGCCGCCAAGTAGTCTCTTACGGTTACAACAGGGGTGGCCTCATATTTATGGCCCCCTAGGACACAGAGTTCGACTCCAACTCTATCCTAGCCCCTAATACAACTCAAGTCTAACGTAACCAATTGTACACATATTCGACACATATCTAACATCCACTGTCCTTGGTCGCAACTGATAGGCGACAGACAAAGCAAGAGGGCTTGCAGCCACGTCGCTGCTCCCGGCCCCAGCGCCCCCGCCCCGTGGTCGGCTGGCCACCCCGGTGCCCCCGGCCCCCGCACCGCACTGCCGCCCCTCGTCAGCGCATCCGGCTCTGCCCACCGCGTCGCCCACCCTCACCCTTGACTAGCAAAGCATCACCAGAAGACTCTTCCATTGCATTATTCTTCCTCCTTTGATCATGAGCAAGCAACGCAGCAACAATGTCCTCCATCTTGATGTCCTCCTTCCCATACGTCAATGTAGTAACCAAGTGCTCATAAGACCTCGGCAACGAACACAGAAGAATAATAGCCCTGTCTTCATCATCAATCTTCACTTCAACCTTCACAAGATCAGCAACCAATTGATTAAAGACATTTATGTGCTCCGTAAGATCTGACCCCTCCTGCATCTTCAAGCCAAACAACTTTTGCTTCAGATACAGCTTCTGAGTCACCGTCTTGGACATGAACTGACTGGCCAACTTGTCCCAAATTTTCTTCGGTGAAGTTTCCTCCATGACATGGTACATGATCTGATCAGAGAGGCACAATCTGATAGTAGAACACCCCTGTGCCTGCATCTCCTCCCACTTGTCATCATCTACCTTCTCCGGCTTAATCCCGCTGAGCACCTTCGAGATACTCTGTTGAGCCAACAGATCCTTCACTCTTGTCTGCCACAGCCCGAAGTTCCCGGTGCCATCAAACTTCACCACCTCAAATTTGGATGTCATCGACGCCATCTGCCTGTTGCCACAGATCGTTGAAAAAACACGTACCTTATGTACGCCCGTGTGCTCGCTCCACACGCACCAAGCACGTCACCCACGCACTTGTTCCTCGCTGCAGCACACACGTCACCGCAGCACACGTCTCCCACACGTGCTGTGACAAATCCGCCGTGTGTCGCCGCCGCCGTACACCGCTTGTGCACAGCCACGCCGCTCACAAGCCTCGTCAACTGTCCCGTCGCTCGCACACGACGAAGCCAACCAGCTTGAGCGCCGCTCGCCGTTCGTCTTCAATCGTCACAAGCACCGGTCACGAACAGCTCAGATTGCTTTGGATGCAATCTCCCGTGAACTATCTCTGCTTTTATGGAGGGTGAACGGATCGATACAGTTCTGATTATCCGAATAGAATCGGACTCCACCCACGTACTTCCACGCCACGATCTCCTGTAGACACGCCTGGCTATTTTTGTCTCTGACCAGGAACGGATATGAGGTGCCCGTATATGTTGATCTGGACTCTTGCAAGATACGTAAGCCTCAGTAGTAGAAAAATAATCGGCAACATAGTTGCCCTTCCGTATCTTCCTCCAACAAGAAACCAACACGTACACACCCTTGCCTCCTTTATTTGGTCACCGAAACAAACACCAATAGCCATGCACAACTGCCGCCTAGGATGGACTTCATGTGCGACTACCTCTCCAGAACCGTGCAAAGATTCCAAGTGTGCATATACAATTTCCCATCTTTGTTTCCAGAGATCACGCACGTATACCTTCCCAGATTGGATGCCCACAATATCGTAGCACAAGACGCCTGTACGTACACAATTTCCTATCGTGGCCATAGTGAGCCCACAGGTAACCGGTTCTCCAAGAAACACTAAATTCAGGAAATCTTGATAAGCCATCTAGACTTCTGATTTGGTACGTATTCTTGCTGACCGTAGGCCGACCTGATTGCAGCACTTCCTGCCCACAGCATGGCACCATCACCTGAACTCTCTGTTTCCATATCGATCAACAATAGAACGTATATCTCCTTGATCGCTGAGAAAACCATCAGGTCTTGCCGTACAGGAACTGCATATCGCCACATTGATCTGAGCCATGTCAACTTCCAACAGAAACTTCTCCAAAAATACGCAGAGTCCACCGTGGCTTGCGCCATCATCGTTACTACTCCAGCAACGATCACCCCGATCAAGATAAAAATCTCATCAATCTGTGACCGCGAGTCGAAGCCGCCATCTTCAACCATGACGTCTTCCAGCCACGCTGACGGGTCCGTGAACTACATCTTTCGAAACCCGCAAACCTGTTATCCATCTATTCTTTTCTTTTCTTCTCCCACCGACCACTCCTTTCTTCCCCAATCTTTCCGCTTCATGAGCGTCACTAGCGGTGGCCTCGCCGCCGCTTTCGCTTTGCGCCGTGCCAGACGGTGGGTGGGGCGGAGCCTCCGGCGGCAGTCCGCTGAGCTGCGGCGAGCTGTGGCGTGGGTGTGGCTGAGCCTTCGCGCGTTGCTTTTCCCCCTGTGCCCGCGGCCGGCGGTGGTTTGAGTTCTTCGGTCGCCACTTTCCCCGTGCCGACGGCTGCAGAGGAGCCCCTGGCCCATCGATTTTTGTAAGTGTATTTCTTCTTCGTATGTTTGTCTATTTGCTTTTGTGTTGATGAGCTACTGCGTGCGGGTGGGCGAGGGGCGTGCCGCCGGGTGAGGGTGGGCGACGCGGTGGGCAGAGCCGGATGCGCTGACGAGGGGCGGCAGTGCGGTGCGGGGGCCGGGGGCACCGGGGTGGCCAGCCGACCACGGGGCGGGGGCGCTGGGGCCGGGAGCAGCGACGTGGCTGCAAGCCCTCTTGCTTTGTCTGTCGCCTATCAGTTGCGACCAAGGACAGTGGATGTTAGATATGTGTCGAATATGTGTACAATTGGTTACGTTAGACTTGAGTTGTATTAGGGGCTAGGATAGAGTTGGAGTCGAACTCTGTGTCCTAGGGGGCCATAAATATGAGGCCACCCCTGTTGTAACCGTAAGAGACTACTTGGCGGCTGGTTTGGGTGGCGGCGTGGCCGCGGGATCGCCCGGATGCCGGTGTAGCTGCTGTTTTATGGGGAGGAGCGCCCGTAGTCATTGCCCCGAGGATTAGGCACGATGCTGAACCTCGTTAAAAAACATCGTGCCTCAGTGTTCTTGTTTTCGTATTTTCCTCTATGGTGGTTATGCTTCCGCGTTTATCAGTTAGTAGATCCTTTTGGGTCTGGAACTAACTGTGCACTCTAACAAGTGGTATCTAGAGCCAGATTGATGGAAGAAGATCGTGGGAGGTGCGATGGATATGTTCCACATCGCGCAAGGCTCGCACGGGTGTGTCCGGTGAAGGACATGGCGCAAGGTGGAGCAGCGGCGATCGACGACTCGATCGGTGGAGTTGGAAACTTCGAGCGGGTGGCTCGAACCGTCCAATGAGCTGCAATCAACGGGGATCCGTCTAGACGTGGAGATCAGGTTGATAGCGGCTGATGGCTGTTGTTCGATAGGGGTCAGTCAGACGTGACGGCCAGGTTCGACGGTACGGCTGGAAGACGTCATGGTTGAAGATGGCGGCTTCGACTCGCGGTCACAGATTGATGAGATTTTTATCTTGATCGGGGTGATCGTTGCTGGAGTAGTAACGATGATGGCGCAAGCCACGGTGGACTCTGCGTATTTTTGGAGAAGTTTCTGTTGGAAGTTGACATGGCTCAGATCAATGTGGCGATATGCAGTTCCTGTACGGCAAGACCTGATGGTTTTCTCAGCGATCAAGGAGATATACGTTCTATTGTTGATCGATATGGAAACAGAGAGTTCAGGTGATGGTGCCATGCTGTGGGCAGGAAGTGCTGCAATCAGGTCGGCCTACGGTCAGCAAGAATACGTACCAAATCAGAAGTCTAGATGGCTTATCAAGATTTCCTGAATTTAGTGTTTCTTGGAGAACCGGTTACCTGTGGGCTCACTATGGCCACGATAGGAAATTGTGTACGTACAGGCGTCTTGTGCTACGATATTGTGGGCATCCAATCTGGGAAGGTATACGTGCGTGATCTCTGGAAACAAAGATGGGAAATTGTATATGCACACTTGGAATCTTTGCACGGTTCTGGAGAGGTAGTCGCACATGAAGTCCATCCTAGGCGGCAGTTGTGCATGGCTATTGGTGTTTGTTTCGGTGACCAAATAAAGGAGGCAAGGGTGTGTACGTGTTGGTTTCTTGTTGGAGGAAGATACGGAAGGGCAACTATGTTGCCGATTATTTTTCTACTACTGAGGCTTACGTATCTTGCAAGAGTCCAGATCAACATATACGGGCACCTCATATCCGTTCCTGGTCAGAGACAAAAATAGCCAGGCGTGTCTACAGGAGATCGTGGCGTGGAAGTACGTGGGTGGAGTCCGATTCTATTCGGATAATCAGAACTGTATCGATCCGTTCACCCTCCATAAAAGCAGAGATAGTTCACGGGAGATTGCATCCAAAGCAATCTGAGCTGTTCGTGACCGGTGCTTGTGACGATTGAAGACGAACGGCGAGCGGCGCTCAAGCTGGTTGGCTTCGTCGTGTGCGAGCGACGGGACAGTTGACGAGGCTTGTGAGCGGCGTGGCTGTGCACAAGCGGTGTACGGCGGCGGCGACACACGGCGGATTTGTCACAGCACGTGTGGGAGACGTGTGCTGCGGTGACGTGTGTGCTGCAGCGAGGAACAAGTGCGTGGGTGACGTGCTTGGTGCGTGTGGAGCGAGCACACGGGCGTACATAAGGTACGTGTTTTTTCAACGATCTGTGGCAACAGGCAGATGGCGTCGATGACATCCAAATTTGAGGTGGTGAAGTTTGATGGCACCGGGAACTTCGGGCTGTGGCAGACAAGAGTGAAGGATCTGTTGGCTCAACAGAGTATCTCGAAGGTGCTCAGCGGGATTAAGCCGGAGAAGGTAGATGATGACAAGTGGGAGGAGATGCAGGCACAGGGGTGTTCTACTATCAGATTGTGCCTCTCTGATCAGATCATGTACCATGTCATGGAGGAAACTTCACCGAAGAAAATTTGGGACAAGTTGGCCAGTCAGTTCATGTCCAAGACGGTGACTCAGAAGCTGTATCTGAAGCAAAAGTTGTTTGGCTTGAAGATGCAGGAGGGGTCAGATCTTACGGAGCACATAAATGTCTTTAATCAATTGGTTGCTGATCTTGTGAAGGTTGAAGTGAAGATTGATGATGAAGACAGGGCTATTATTCTTCTGTGTTCGTTGCCGAGGTCTTATGAGCACTTGGTTACTACATTGACGTATGGGAAGGAGGACATCAAGATGGAGGACATTGTTGCTGCGTTGCTTGCTCATGATCAAAGGAGGAAGAATAATGCAATGGAAGAGTCTTCTGGTGATGCTTTGCTAGTCAAGGGTGACCGTGGTGTGGATAATAAGAGGGGCAACAAGAAGAAGGGGCCGCGGTGCTATAAGTGCAAAGATTATGGACATGTAAAGAGAGACTGTCCAGAACTGAAGAAGGATGGAGGATCCGTTAGTGTTGTGATTGCCAACAAGAAGAAATATGACTCAGATAGCGAAGGTGACCTCCTCACAGTGTCAAGTGAAAAGTCTTGTGAAGCGTGGTTGTTGGATTCGGCTAGCTCATTCCATGCAACATCGAAGAAGGAGTTATTCTTGTCATACACTGAGAAGGAAAGTGGTTTTGCTTACTTGGGAGATGGTTCAGGCTATCTTGCTGAAGGAGTGGGCGACATCAAGTTCAAGTTGTGTGATGGTAAAGAGTTGCTGCTTAAGGGTGTGAAGCATGTGCCGGGGCTAACAAGGAATCTGATCTCGCTTGGTTTATTGCATGAAGAAGGCTGGTTGTTTCAGGCGGTTCCTGATAAGAAGACCTTGAGAGTCATGCAAGGAGGCAAGACGATGATGATTGGTGAGAAGTCAAGTGCGCACCAATACAAGCTGAAAGGAAGCATTGTTGAAGGTGGAGTCATGGATGGCAACGCAAATGTGGCGGTGTTCTATCCTGGTGGTGATGCGGCTGTGGGATCAGCCTCATCAGGCCGTTCTAAGTGAGCGATGGAAGAGACGACTCAAGTTCGGGTACACGGAGGTTCATGCATGGACGACTTCAAGATGGCGTACATATTCGCCAAGGTGGAGTTTGTTAGATATGTGTCGAATATGTGTACAATTGGTTACGTTAGACTTGAGTTGTATTAGGGGCTAGGATAGATGGATAACAGGTTTGCGGGTTTCGAAAGATGTAGTTCACGGACCCGTCAGCGTGGCTGTACAACCACAAAGCCGCACGAATCTTCAAGCAAAAACAACGGCCCAGAATTTGACAGATTTCAACAACAAAAATCTGTTGACAGATAAATAGCAAAACTTTAAAAAATTTAGTACGTGACCATGGAAGGTCTATGCGAAACTAACAAAAAGAATCATGCATAATCAGACATCGAAAAAGCCTCTATCAGCCGATTCGTCACAGATAACACTTAAAACTGAATTATGACCAGAAATAAATATAATTAGTAATTCTTTTTTGCTGAACCAAACTTTGGAAGTAGGACCTGGTCAAAGTTTGGTTCGGATGAATTTAGAGTTGGGCGGTGAAAATCCCAACAAAGAAATAACGGCGGCCTAAGCCCGCCGTGGCCCAAAAAACACAGAATAACGGCCCAAGCACAACCAGGCAGTAGGCAATGGGAGATCGGGGTGAGCATGGAGCTGGACCCCTGGCTCCGGGGTCCGGGCCTGACGCAGTGAGCCAGTGACGCCTCACGGAGCCGCCGAGGCGCAGGCAGGAGGCAGTAGCACCCGCCGCTCGTCTGCTCGGAGTCTGCTCGTCCGCTCTCCTCTCAGTCGGCTCGCGCCTTGCTTTCAGATGGAAGGGAGTAAGGGACGAATGCAATGCCGACACAATTGAGGTCAGATTAGTGCATATTTAAAACGTCATTACCATTGCACTGACATAGTTCCCAGACACTTTAATTCCATAATCCACGTGATGTTATAGACTACAGATATCAACAACACTAGTAAATCTTTCTTAAACATGGAAAACAAGTTCTTAGCATTTTCATTTTCCCTAATCCACTGGGTCACATGACATGAGGAGCTCCTTCTTTAAGCCACGGTTCCGCTTATCTTTCTTTAAGCTCCTCTCTTTAAGCCATGCTTCTGCTTATCTTTCTCTAAGCCACGCTTCGGCTTCGGCTTTTCCTGTCTCTCTGGCGCCCTCCAGGGGGCTATTAGCCTTAATAAGAGACATTCGAGAACTGCAATAGTAAGAAGTGAACATCAGCTGGTACAACAACTACTGCCGAATTGAATAAGATTAAGGCTACCATGCTAAAAACATCACATACCCTGATCCATAAAGAGATCAGAAAGCTTGAACGACTCCAAACTTCCAAGAGGACCAACCAAAGCCTCCTTGGTTGGCGAACTGAAGGTTGGGTTCTCCACGAGCATATTAATGAAAATCCATAGGTGCCTCTTGACTTCATGCTCTTCCTTGTTAGCCCTCCATCCTTTCTTGTTCAGGAAACTAGCAACATATTCAGTAATCTGGTTTGACACATAATCAACGTGGGGTCCACCTGCAAAAGTCGCAGCTTTGTTCACAAAGCTAACCTGCAACACCAAAAACATGTAAGACGCCAATGCCACAGAAAACATAGCGTAGCTAAGCTAGTTGGAAGTTGCACAGAAAACTAACATCCGCTTAGGCTTTGCTTGGATGCTCATATATCAATCTCAATCTATGTGTTGGGGTGAGTTTGTGTGGAATTTAGTTTAAATTTCACACAAATCCACTCTAATACACATGGATTGAGTTGGATACATGG
>JAHUYU010001073.1:0-15845 GCA_030439765.1 Tripidium arundinaceum | reverse complement strand
AGAGTAGCATTGAACAAATTAAGAGACCATGAACTATATACTAAATTCAATAAATGTGAATTTTGGCTGCGAGAAGTTGCCTTTTTAGGACACATTATTAATGCAGATGGAGTAAAGGTAGACCCAGAAAAAGTGAAAGCAGTATCGGAATGGAAGCAGCCCGCAAATGTGACGGAAGTTCACAATTTCCTTGGGTTAGCTGGGTATTACAGAAGATTTATTGAGGGATTTTCAAAGATCGCCCGACCCATGAAGTCACTGACCTAGAAAGAAAAAGGGTTTAACTGGACAGAGGCATGTGAAAGGAGTTTCCAGGAATTGAAACAGCGACTAACCACCGCACCAATGCTCACGTTACCAGACGTTCACAGAGATTTCGTAGTATACTGCGACGCCTCTCGGCAAGGACTCGGATGCATCCTAATACAGGATGGCAAAGTAGTAGTGTACGCTTCAAGACAGCTGAAGAAGCATGAGGAAAATTACCCGACACATGACTTGGAATTAGCAGCAGCAGTGCACGTGCTGAAAATATGGAGGCACTACCTTATCGAAAATAAATGTGAAACATTCACGGATCATAAGAGTCTGAAATATATTTTCACTCAATCAGACTTGAACCTGAGACAAAGAAGATGGCTAGAATTAATCAAGGACTATAATCTGAGTATACAGTACCACCCGGGCAAGGCAAACGTAGTTGCAGACGCCTTGAGCTAGAAGTCATACTGCCACTACCTCGCCACCATGAATCAAAGGCCAGAGTTGACACAGGAAATTCGGAAGCTGAATCTACAAATTGTACCCTATGGTACCCTAAATATACTACATCTACAACACACCCTGGAGAAGCAAATAAGAGAAGCGAAAACTAAGGACAAAGAAATAAATCGCCTCAAGAAGCAGGGCACAAACAAGAAATTTTGGGATTTAGGGTCAATGAACAAGGGACACTGTGGTACGAAAATTGGATAAGTGTACTGAAAGCATCTAGGCCCCTAGTGGGTTTCAGTGATTAATGACAACATAAGATTATTGTGACTAACGTATGTTTTGCAGAAACAAATTGAGTTAGGTCACGATAATGGCGATTGTTTGGGCAATCGGATGTTCACTTGCCCCTACGATGGATTTCGTTTTCGGTTTTCAAAGGATGGTCGACAAGGTTCAAGATAGGCTAGTTCTAAGTGTTATTTGGTATTGGAGAGACACTTAGAATAGTTAAGTACTTTGTTTTCCTTTGGGCGTACTATTAAGGGGAGTGTGAACTAGTAGCTTGACCTAGGTGAGTCTAAAGTGTTAGGTGTGGTGCACACTTGTCAAACTTAGCACTAGGCAGCTCAGGGACAGCCCAAAGATCGAGTGGAACAAAAGTCATTAAGATAGCGTCGCGATCCGGAATTGAGAGAGCCCTTAAAAGGGCATCGGACGCTGGCCCTGTACACATCGGACGCGTCCGATGAGTACAGAGAGTGCATAGTTGCCAGCCATGCCACATCGGACGCACCGGTGGGGCTGTGTCGGACGCGACGCTGACACTGTTCACTTGAGCCTGCGCACGTGAGGTATCGGACGCTGACATCGGATGCGACTGTAGGTGCGTCCGATGTCGTCACAGAGAGGTTCCAGAGAGGGCTAATGGCCATCGGACGCATGGTGCGTCCGATGTCACTGTTACGTGTGGTGTCAGAAATAGTACATGTTACCGTTGGAGGCGGCATAGGACGCGTCCGATGTGCGCGTCAGACGCGTCCGATGCCCCTCTGACAGCTGAAGTTTTACCCCTTCGTGAGGACTTGTTTGGGGAAGTATAAATACAACTCCTACTCGTCCATTTGGGGTCTCTTGCCCATTTGATCAGCTGAGAACACCCTTTGGAGTGCAAGGGAGAGCAAGAGCCTAGTGAGGTGTTTGAGATTTGATAATCGCAAGATTGGAGGCTTCATTAGTGCATAGGGAGTAGCAAGTGTGCATCCACCTTGCTCATTAGCCTTGTTTGGGTCAAGTGAGAGTTTATGCTTGTTACTCTTGGTGATCGGCATCACCTAGACAGCTTGGTGGCGATCGGGAGCATGGTGATCATCCGGCGGAGCTTGTGGATGACCCATCTCGTGTTGTGACTAGTAGTGAGCGATTCACCGGGCCGGAGTGGCAAAGAATTAGCTCATAGTGAGCACTTGATCCTTGCACGGATCAAGGGGGAGCGATACCCCGGTGAGGGTGCTCCAACGAGGACTAGGGGGGTGTGCCGACACCTCGATACCTCAGGAAAAAATTCAGCTTGTTCCTTCCTCTCTTTACATTCCGCAATTACCTTGAGCAATTCAATTCTTGTCATTTACATTCCTAGAATTGCCATGCTAGAGTAGGATTGGAACATAGGGTGCTAAACTTTTGTGCGTTAGAAGTTAGAACACACACTTATGCACTAGGGGTGAAGTGGGCTAGTAATAGGTTTTAATTCTTGAAAGAAAATTTAGAATTAGCCCAATTCACCCCCCCCTCTTGGGCATCTTGATCCTTTCAATTGGTATCGGAGCCTTGTGCTCATCGATTTAGGCTTAACCGCCTAGAGCAAGATGTCCGGAGGTGATGGACCTCCTCCCATGTTCTAGGAAGACGACTTCCCATATTGGAAAATTCGTATGGAGTCGTACCTTGAGCCGGTTGACATAAATTGCTATCGTGCCGCCATTCATGGTTTTCCAAAACCTAAGGATGCTACCTCACTCACTCCTCTTGAAGTGGAAAACGAGAAATGGAATGCAAAGGCCAAAAACATCATCTTTAGAGGCATTTGCAAAGATGTGTTTAATCACGTCCGGAACCACAGAGATGCCCATGCTCTATGGTCGGACATTTGTGCTCTCCATGAGGGAACCAAGAGTGAGCGTGAGGAACATTATCATCTTGCCATGCAAAAGCTTAATTCATTTGAGATGCGTCCTCATGAGAATGCTAATGAAATGTACTCACGCTTGAATGTTCTTGTAGAGGAGCTCAATGGACTTGGACTCACACAAATGGTGCCATCCGATGTTGTGAGAAAGATCTTGTGTGTCCTACCCATTGACAAGTATGGCCACATTGTCACCATGCTTCACCAAGCGGATCTTTCCACCACTACACCAACTCAAATATTGGGAAAGATTAATGCTCATGAGATGTACATGCACATCACTCCACAAGAAGGCTCATCTTCCGACAAGAAGAAAGACTTGGCGTTCAAGGCTAGTCAAGAGAAGAAAGGCAAAGCCAAGACTATTGAGGTTGATCTTGATAGCTCAAGTGGTGATGAGCATGATGATACAAACATTGCTCTCATGGTGAAGAAGACCACCAAGATGCTTCAGAAGCTACACAAGAATGGTGTCAACTTTGACTCCAAGAAAAAGAAATTCTTTACAAGTAGCAAGAGAAAGCCTCTCTCCGAAATGGAATGCTACAATTGTGGTAATCTTGGCCATCTAGCTCATAACTGCCCTAACCCCAAGAAAGAGAACTACAAGAACAAGCACAAGGGCAAGAAAGATGCTTCAAGTAGTGAAGATGAGAAGAAGAGAAAAAAGTCATACAAAAAGAAGGATGGCAAGAAGAAGCAACATCACAAGAAGAAGAGTGGCAAGGCGTATATTGTTGGTGATTGGCTCATGGATATTGAATCGTCAAATGGCTCTTCCGATGAAGATAGTGATGATGAAAAAGAGAAGGTGGCTGCTCTTGTGATTAGGACCTCTCTACCTCCACCACCGCCGCCGCCATCATCCTCCGCACACCTATGCCTCATGGCCAAGGGTGATCGGAAGGTACAAAGTGATGATGACTCTAGTGATAGTGATGGAGAATTTGAAACACCTTCTTATGATGAACTTGTTGCTTTGCTCAATAACTACTCTAAAATCATAAGAAAGACTAGAGCTAAAAATGAAAAGCTAGAACTTGAAAATGAGTCTCTTCTTGCAAAGTATGATATTGCCACAAAAGCTAGTGATGAGCTTAGAGATGAAAACAAGCTTGTGTCATCCTCACTCAAGGAGCTCAAATCTTCTCTAAAAGAGCTTAAAGAAAAACATGATAAACTTGAGGGGATACACAATGAGCTCACTACTAGAAATGACTTGCTAAAAGAACAATACACAACCCTCAAAGTCAATCATGATGCTCTTGTTGTTGCTTATGATCTTTTATCCAATGAGTCGCATGATGCTACTAACAATGTTGTTAAGATTGATATAGCCACATCATGTGATGACTTGATTGATGAGAGCATTGAGCAAGGTTCTAGTAGCAAAGGCAAGAAAGTGGTTATGGCCGACACATATGATGATTATGTCAAGATCAAGATTGAGAATGAAAAGATTAAGAAGAATCTTGAAAAGCTATCAACCCAAAGGCCAATTGTCTTAGAGACTCAAGACCATGACTATGATATGGCTCTTGATCTCGAGATGCTTAGAGAAGAGAACAAGAGGCTTAAAATGGAAAGAGTATATGAAAAGAGCCAATCAAGTGAAGCTCTCCAAGAAGAAAACAAGAAACTCAAGTTGGAGAAAGAGCATCTTACCACCCGGCTTGAAAAAGTTTACGAGAGGCCAATATCTTCAAAGTGAGCTACTTATGAATATCGTCATGAAGATGGACATGAGTGGTATTGGATTCTTGGAAAAGAAAGTTCAACAACACAAGCAAAAGCAACATCAACACAAGGCCAAGGCCAAGCCAAAAAGATGTTTTGAGTGTGGACAAGAAGTTCATTTTGCTCATGAGTGTGAAACGCCACTGTTGGCGGTCCTTATCGATCAAATCCAACGGCCAATTAAGTTGCAAAAAGAGGAGAAATTGACAAACTTAATCACATATGCATTTACTATTAACCAAGTTCCACATGTATTTAGAGAACATTATTTTTGCAGGTCACAAACACAAATACATGGAAGATTTCACCAACAGGCGCTTTCCAACACTGATTTGCGCAAAGAAATAAAGGAGATGCCCACTAAATCAACCTAAAATGGGAAAGGCACCATGGAGCACTGGTCCAGGTCCAGCCCAAGGCCTGCCAGGCAAAGGCGGTGGCGAGACGGCTCGGTCAGGGGCCGGCCACTCCCTGGGGCGGCCGCTCCCTCCCTGACGCGGCTCAGCCTCCCCTTCGTGTGGCGGTGGCATGGACGCATGCTGAGGCGGTGGAGCTCATGCCTCGCGCCAATAATAGCCCTCAGCACCGCCTTAGCCCTTTATAAATAGAGGGGCACCCCCCTCTCTCAAGACACACCACAAGGGCTCTCCTCTCTCCATTTCCAAGATGTAAAAGTAGTATAGGCTAGTTGGGAGTTAGGGAGAGATGCTCAAGTTCCAGAGTAGTCCTCGGAGGTCTGGTATATTTTTATATCATACCTTTGTAAAACTCGGGATTTAGTATATTTATCTTCTCTAATTACTTGAATGTCTATCTTGGTTATCAGTCATACCTTAGTGTTTAGCTAAGCGTGGTAAATATAGTTGTTCTACACCTTAGCATGGGATCTCCGCTCGCATCGAGTGCTCTAGTTAAAGATCATGACTAGAGTAGTAATCTATAGGCTAGACATGGTGTCTAGTCTATAGGTTACCTGAGATGGCACCCAAACCCCACGGATAGCTATGGTAGCCCCAGGTGGTGACAGCCCGGACGGCCGACATATTCCACCACGTTCGGGTTGGTGCTTGCAGGACCGTAGTTGGAGCTTCCTAGCCCCCTTCTCATCCCTGTCCGTGGCTAGTGTTCTGATGTCCCAAAGTGTTATGGTGTGATCGCTATGTCTGACCTTTGCTTAGTTATCCCTCTAGTCTGCTCTAGAATGGAACCATAAGTAATAGAGAAGATAAATATACTAAATCCCGAGTTTTACAAAGGTATGATATAAAAATATACCAGACCTCCGAGGACTACTCTGGAACTTGAGCATCTCTCCCTAACTCCCAACTAGCCTATACTACTTTTACATCTTGGAAATGGAGAGAGGAGAGCCCTTGTGGTGTGTCTTGAGAGAGGGGGGTGCCCCTCTATTTATAAAGGGCTAAGGCGGTGCTGAGGGCTATTATTGGCGCGAGGCATGAGCTCCACCGCCTCAGCATGCGTCCATGCCACCGCCACACGAAGGGGAGGCTGAGCCGCGTCAGGGAGGGAGCGGCCGCCCCAGGGAGTGGCCGGCCCCTGACCGAGCCGTCTCGCCACCGCCTTTGCCTGGCAGGCCTTGGGCTGGACCTGGACCAGTGCTCCATGGTGCCTTTCCCATTTTAGGTTGATTTAGTGGGCATCTCCTTTATTTCTTTGCGCAAATCAGTGTTGGAAAGCGCCTGTTGGTGAAATCTTCCATGTATTTGTGTTTGTGACCTGCAAAAATAATGTTCTCTAAATACATGTGGAACTTGGTTAATAGTAAATGCATATGTGATTAAGTTTGTCAATTTCTCCTCTTTTTGCAACTTAATTGGCCGTTGGATTTGATCGATAAGGACCGCCAACAGTGGCGTTTCACACTCATGAGCAAAATGAACTTCTTGTCCACACTCAAAACATCTTTTTGGCTTGGCCTTGGCCTTGTGTTGATGTTGCTTTTGCTTGTGTTGTTGAACTTTCTTTTCCAAGAATCCAATACCACTCATGTCCATCTTCATGACGATATTCATAAGTAGCTCACTTTGAAGATATTGGCCTCTCGTAAACTTTTTCAAGCCGGTGGTAAGATGCTCTTTCTCCAACTTGAGTTTCTTGTTTTCTTCTTGGAGAGCTTCACTTGATTGGCTCTTTTCATATACTCTTTCCATTTTAAGCCTCTTGTTCTCTTCTCTAAGCATCTCGAGATCAAGAGCCATATCATAGTCATGGTCTTGAGTCTCTAAGACAATTGGCCTTTGGGTTGATAGCTTTTCAAGATTCTTCTTAATCTTTTCATTCTCAATCTTGATCTTGACATAATCATCATATGTGTCGGCCATAACCACTTTCTTGCCTTTGCTACTAGAACCTTGCTCAATGCTCTCATCAATCAAGTCATCACATGATGTGGCTATATCAATCTTAACAACATTGTTAGTAGCATCATGCGACTCATTGGATAAAAGATCATAAGCAACAACAAGAGCATCATGATTGACTTTGAGGGTTGTGTATTGTTCTTTTAGCAAGTCATTTCTAGTAGTGAGCTCATTGTGTATCCCCTCAAGTTTATCATGTTTTTCTTTAAGCTCTTTTAGAGAAGATTTGAGCTCCTTGAGTGAGGATGACACAAGCTTGTTTTCATCTCTAAGCTCATCACTAGCTTTTGTGGCAATATCATACTTTGCAAGAAGAGACTCATTTTCAAGTTCTAGCTTTTCATTTTTAGCTCTAGTCTTTCTTATGATTTTAGAGTAGTTATTGAGCAAAGCAACAAGTTCATCATAAGAAGGTGTTTCAAATTCTCCATCACTATCACTAGAGTCATCATCACTTTGTACCTTCCGATCACCCTTGGCCATGAGGCATAGGTGTGCGGAGGATGATGGCGGCGGCGGTGGTGGAGGTAGAGAGGTCCTAATCACAAGAGCAGCCACCTTCTCTTTTTCATCATCACTATCTTCATCGGAAGAGCCATTTGACGATTCAATATCCATGAGCCAATCACCAACAATATACGCCTTGCCACTCTTCTTCTTGTGATGTTGCTTCTTCTTGCCATCCTTCTTTTTGTATGACTTTTTTCTCTTCTTCTCATCTTCACTACTTGAAGCATCTTTCTTGCCCTTGTGCTTGTTCTTGTAGTTCTCTTTCTTGGGGTTAGGGCAGTTATGAGCTAGATGGCCAAGATTACCACAATTGTAGCATTCCATTTCGGAGAGAGGCTTTCTCTTGCTACTTGTAAAGAATTTCTTTTTCTTGGAGTCAAAGTTGACACCATTCTTGTGTAGCTTCTGAAGCATCTTGGTGGTCTTCTTCACCATGAGAGCAATGTTTGTATCATCATGCTCATCACCACTTGAGCTATCAAGATCAACCTCAATAGTCTTGGCTTTGCCTTTCTTCTCTTGACTAGCCTTGAACGCCAAGTCTTTCTTCTTGTCGGAAGATGAGCCTTCTTGTGGAGTGATGTGCATGTACATCTCATGAGCATTAATCTTTCCCAATATTTGAGTTGGTGTAGTGGTGGAAAGATCCGCTTGGTGAAGCATGGTGACAATGTGGCCATACTTGTCAATGGGTAGGACACACAAGATCTTTCTCACAACATCGGATGGCACCATTTGTGTGAGTCCAAGTCCATTGAGCTCCTCTACAAGAACATTCAAGCGTGAGTACATTTCATTAGCATTCTCATGAGGACGCATCTCAAATGAATTAAGCTTTTGCATGGCAAGATGATAATGTTCCTCACGCTCACTCTTGGTTCCCTCATGGAGAGCACAAATGTCCGACCATAGAGCATGGGCATCTCTGTGGTTCCGGACGTGATTAAACACATCTTTGCAAATGCCTCTAAAGATGATGTTTTTGGCCTTTGCATTCCATTTCTCGTTTTCCACTTCAAGAGGAGTGAGTGAGGTAGCATCCTTAGGTTTTGGAAAACCATGAATGGCGGCACGATAGCAATTTATGTCAACCGGCTCAAGGTACGACTCCATACGAATTTTCCAATATGGGAAGTCGTCTTCCTAGAACATGGGAGGAGGTCCATCACCTCCGGACATCTTGCTCTAGGCGGTTAAGCCTAAATCGATGAGCACAAGGCTCCGATACCAATTGAAAGGATCAAGATGCCCAGAGAGGGGGGGGTGAATTGGGCTAATTCTAAATTTTCTTTCAAGAATTAAAACCTATTACTAGCCCACTTCACCCCTAGTGCATAAGTGTGTGTTCTAACTTCTAACGCACAAAAGTTTAGCACCCTATGTTCCAATCCTACTCTAGCATGGCAATTCTAGGAATGTAAATGACAAGAATTGAATTGCTCAAGGTAATTGCGGAATGTAAAGAGAGGAAGGAACAAGCTGAATTTTTTCCTGAGGTATCGAGGTGTCGGCACACCCCCCTAGTCCTCGTTGGAGCACCCTCACCGGGGTATCGCTCCCCCTTGATCCGTGCAAGGATCAAGTGCTCACTATGAGCTAATTCTTTGCCACTCCGGCCCGGTGAATCGCTCACTACTAGTCACAACACGAGATGGGTCATCCACAAGCTCCGCCGGATGATCACCATGCTCCCGATCGCCACCAAGCTGTCTAGGTGATGCCGATCACCAAGAGTAACAAGCATAAACTCTCACTTGACCCAAACAAGGCTAATGAGCAAGGTGGATGCACACTTGCTACTCCCTATGCACTAATGAAGCCTCCAATCTTGCGATTATCAAATCTCAAACACCTCACTAGGCTCTTGCTCTCCCTTGCACTCCAAAGGGTGTTCTCAGCTGATCAAATGGGCAAGAGACCCCAAATGGACGAGTAGGAGTTGTATTTATACTTCCCCAAACAAGTCCTCACGAAGGGGTAAAACTTCAGCTGTCAGAGGGGCATCGGACGCGTCTGACGCGCACATCGGACGCGTCCTATGCCGCCTCCAACGGTAACATGTACTATTTCTGACACCACACGTAACAGTGACATCGGACGCACCATGCGTCCGATGGCCATTAGCCCTCTCTGGAACCTCTCTGTGACGACATCGGACGCACCTACAGTCGCATCCGATGTCAGCGTCCGATACCTCACGTGCGCAGGCTCAAGTGAACAGTGTCAGCGTCGCGTCCGACACAGCCCCACCGGTGCGTCCGATGTGGCATGGCTGGCAACTATGCACTCTCTGTACTCATCGGACGCGTCCGATGTGTACAGGGCCAGCGTCCGATGCCCTTTTAAGGGCTCTCTCAATTCCGGATCGCGACGCTATCTTAATGACTTTTGTTCCACTCGATCTTTGGGCTGTCCCTGAGCTGCCTAGTGCTAAGTTTGACAAGTGTGCACCACACCTAACACTTTAGACTCACCTAGGTCAAGCTACTAGTTCACACTCCCCTTAATAGTACGCCCAAAGGAAAACAAAGTACTTAACTATTCTAAGTGTCTCTCCAATACCAAATAACACTTAGAACTAGCCTATCTTGAACCTTGTCGACCATCCTTTGAAAACCGAAAACGAAATCCATCGTAGGGGCAAGTGAACATCCGATTGCCCAAACAATCGCCATTATCGTGACCTAACTCAATTTGTTTCTGCAAAACATACGTTAGTCACAATAATCTTATGTTGTCATTAATCACTGAAACCCACTAGGGGCCTAGATGCTTTCAGTACACTTATCCAATTTTCGTACCACAGTGTCCCTTGTTCATTGACCCTAAATCCCAAAATTTCTTGTTTGTGCCCTGCTTCTTGAGGCGATTTATTTCTTTGTCCTTAGTTTTCGCTTCTCTTATTTGCTTCTCCAGGGTGTGTTGTAGATGTAGTATATTTAGGGTACCATAGGGTACAATTTGTAGATTCAGCTTCCGAATTTCCTGTGTCAACTCTGGCCTTTGATTCATGGTGGCGAGGTAGTGGCAGTATGACTTCTAGCTCAAGGCGTCTGCAACTACGTTTGCCTTGCCCGGGTGGTACTGTATACTCAGATTATAGTCCTTGATTAATTCTAGCCATCTTCTTTGTCTCAGGTTCAAGTCTGATTGAGTGAAAATATATTTCAGACTCTTATGATCCGTGAATGTTTCACATTTGATATTGCTACTTTGCCCAAACCTTGAACTTTGCCTTTTGAATTGCCACCAAATGTAATCTTCTCTTGATTACTCACATTCTCATCAAGTGAGGTGAACATACGAGGATCACCGGTCATATGTTGTGTGCAACCACTATCAATAACCCAATGACTTCCACCGGTCTTGTAGTTCACCTACACACACAAGAGATTAAGCTTGTGTTTAGGGACCCAAACTTGTTGAGGGCCCTTGAATTTCTCAACTAGTGACTTTGTAACCCAAATTTGCTTAGGCCTATTCTTGTTTGGTGGTCCTAAGAACATGACCTTGATTTTGCCACTCGCATCTTTTCTAAGCATGTAGTGAGCATTGAAATCAAAGGGTCTAGCATGCTTGGGCAAGGGTTGAGGTGGTGGCTGTTGGCAATTCTTAGCGTCACTACCAAGAACAGAAATGGAATTCATCCCCGGCAACGGTGCCAGAAAGCTTGTTGGTATTTGTTAACGCAAACAGAGAAATCCGCAAGCGCACGGATACCGTTGTAGCTTTCACCTAGGAGTATTCCAGGGTATCGTATTTATCCTCAGGGAAGCAATGGTTAAAGAAGTTGATAGTTAACTATCATGTATCTACTAATTCGTATACCGACTAGACTAATGTGGGGGTAAGCCATAAAAGATAGGAGTGATTGATATATGACACACACAGGAGAACTCCATGATAAGATATAATAGTAGACAAGTTATCTTGGGAGGACAACGGGTGAGTTCAAGCTCCTATATACTTCTCTATTACTTATGGTTCCATTCTAGAGCAGACTAGAGGGATAACTAAGCAAAGGTCAGACATAGCGATCACACCATAACACTTTGGGACATCAGAACACTAGCCACGGACAGGGATGAGAAGGGGGCTAGGAAGCTCCAACTACGGTCCTGCAAGCACCAACCCGAACGTGGTGGAATATGTCGGCCGTCCGGGCTGTCACCACCTGGGGCTACCATAGCTATCCGTGGGGTTGGGTGCCATCTCAGGTAACCTATAGACTAGACACCATGTCTAGCCTATAGATTACTACTCTAGTCATGATCTTTAACTAGAGCACTCGATGCGAGCGGAGATCCCATGCTAAGGTGTAGAACAACTATATTTACCACGCTTAGCTAAACACTAAGGTATGACTGATAACCAAGATAGACATTCAAGTAATTAGAGAAGATAAATATACTAAATCCCGAGTTTTACAAAGGTATGATATAAAAATATACCAGACCTCCGAGGACTACTCTGGAACTTGAGCATCTCTCCCTAACTCCCAACTAGCCTATACTACTTTTACATCTTGGAAATGGAGAGAGGAGAGCCCTTGTGGTGTGTCTTGAGAGAGGGGGGTGCCCCTCTATTTATAAAGGGCTAAGGCGGTGCTGAGGGCTATTATTGGCGCGAGGCATGAGCTCCACCGCCTCAGCATGCGTCCATGCCACCGCCACACGAAGGGGAGGCTGAGCCGCGTCAGGGAGGGAGCGGCCGCCCCAGGGAGTGGCCGGCCCCTGACCGAGCCGTCTCGCCACCGCCTTTGCCTGGCAGGCCTTGGGCTGGACCTGGACCAGTGCTCCATGGTGCCTTTCCCATTTTAGGTTGATTTAGTGGGCATCTCCTTTATTTCTTTGCGCAAATCAGTGTTGGAAAGCGCCTGTTGGTGAAATCTTCCATGTATTTGTGTTTGTGACCTGCAAAAATAATGTTCTCTAAATACATGTGGAACTTGGTTAATAGTAAATGCATATGTGATTAAGTTTGTCAATTTCTCCTCTTTTTGCAACTTAATTGGCCGTTGGATTTGATCGATAAGGACCGCCAACAGTGGCGTTTCACACTCATGAGCAAAATGAACTTCTTGTCCACACTCAAAACATCTTTTTGGCTTGGCCTTGGCCTTGTGTTGATGTTGCTTTTGCTTGTGTTGTTGAACTTTCTTTTCCAAGAATCCAATACCACTCATGTCCATCTTCATGACGATATTCATAAGTAGCTCACTTTGAAGATATTGGCCTCTCGTAAACTTTTTCAAGCCGGTGGTAAGATGCTCTTTCTCCAACTTGAGTTTCTTGTTTTCTTCTTGGAGAGCTTCACTTGATTGGCTCTTTTCATATACTCTTTCCATTTTAAGCCTCTTGTTCTCTTCTCTAAGCATCTCGAGATCAAGAGCCATATCATAGTCATGGTCTTGAGTCTCTAAGACAATTGGCCTTTGGGTTGATAGCTTTTCAAGATTCTTCTTAATCTTTTCATTCTCAATCTTGATCTTGACATAATCATCATATGTGTCGGCCATAACCACTTTCTTGCCTTTGCTACTAGAACCTTGCTCAATGCTCTCATCAATCAAGTCATCACATGATGTGGCTATATCAATCTTAACAACATTGTTAGTAGCATCATGCGACTCATTGGATAAAAGATCATAAGCAACAACAAGAGCATCATGATTGACTTTGAGGGTTGTGTATTGTTCTTTTAGCAAGTCATTTCTAGTAGTGAGCTCATTGTGTATCCCCTCAAGTTTATCATGTTTTTCTTTAAGCTCTTTTAGAGAAGATTTGAGCTCCTTGAGTGAGGATGACACAAGCTTGTTTTCATCTCTAAGCTCATCACTAGCTTTTGTGGCAATATCATACTTTGCAAGAAGAGACTCATTTTCAAGTTCTAGCTTTTCATTTTTAGCTCTAGTCTTTCTTATGATTTTAGAGTAGTTATTGAGCAAAGCAACAAGTTCATCATAAGAAGGTGTTTCAAATTCTCCATCACTATCACTAGAGTCATCATCACTTTGTACCTTCCGATCACCCTTGGCCATGAGGCATAGGTGTGCGGAGGATGATGGCGGCGGCGGTGGTGGAGGTAGAGAGGTCCTAATCACAAGAGCAGCCACCTTCTCTTTTTCATCATCACTATCTTCATCGGAAGAGCCATTTGACGATTCAATATCCATGAGCCAATCACCAACAATATACGCCTTGCCACTCTTCTTCTTGTGATGTTGCTTCTTCTTGCCATCCTTCTTTTTGTATGACTTTTTTCTCTTCTTCTCATCTTCACTACTTGAAGCATCTTTCTTGCCCTTGTGCTTGTTCTTGTAGTTCTCTTTCTTGGGGTTAGGGCAGTTATGAGCTAGATGGCCAAGATTACCACAATTGTAGCATTCCATTTCGGAGAGAGGCTTTCTCTTGCTACTTGTAAAGAATTTCTTTTTCTTGGAGTCAAAGTTGACACCATTCTTGTGTAGCTTCTGAAGCATCTTGGTGGTCTTCTTCACCATGAGAGCAATGTTTGTATCATCATGCTCATCACCACTTGAGCTATCAAGATCAACCTCAATAGTCTTGGCTTTGCCTTTCTTCTCTTGACTAGCCTTGAACGCCAAGTCTTTCTTCTTGTCGGAAGATGAGCCTTCTTGTGGAGTGATGTGCATGTACATCTCATGAGCATTAATCTTTCCCAATATTTGAGTTGGTGTAGTGGTGGAAAGATCCGCTTGGTGAAGCATGGTGACAATGTGGCCATACTTGTCAATGGGTAGGACACACAAGATCTTTCTCACAACATCGGATGGCACCATTTGTGTGAGTCCAAGTCCATTGAGCTCCTCTACAAGAACATTCAAGCGTGAGTACATTTCATTAGCATTCTCATGAGGACGCATCTCAAATGAATTAAGCTTTTGCATGGCAAGATGATAATGTTCCTCACGCTCACTCTTGGTTCCCTCATGGAGAGCACAAATGTCCGACCATAGAGCATGGGCATCTCTGTGGTTCCGGACGTGATTAAACACATCTTTGCAAATGCCTCTAAGATGATGTTTTTGGCCTTTGCATTCCATTTCTCGTTTTCCACTTCAAGAGGAGTGAGTGAGGTAGCATCCTTAGGTTTTGGAAAACCATGAATGGCGGCACGATAGCAATTTATGTCAACCGGCTCAAGGTACGACTCCATACGAATTTTCCAATATGGGAAGTCGTCTTCCTAGAACATGGGAGGAGGTCCATCACCTCCGGACATCTTGCTCTAGGCGGTTAAGCCTAAATCGATGAGCACAAGGCTCCGATACCAATTGAAAGGATCAAGATGCCCAAGAGGGGGGGGTGAATTGGGCTAATTCTAAATTTTCTTTCAAGAATTAAAACCTATTACTAGCCCACTTCACCCCTAGTGCATAAGTGTGTGTTCTAACTTCTAACGCACAAAAGTTTAGCACCCTATGTTCCAATCCTACTCTAGCATGGCAATTCTAGGAATGTAAATGACAAGAATTGAATTGCTCAAGGTAATTGCGGAATGTAAAGAGAGGAAGGAACAAGCTGAATTTTTTCCTGAGGTATCGAGGTGTCGGCACACCCCCCTAGTCCTCGTTGGAGCACCCTCACCGGGGTATCGCTCCCCCTTGATCCGTGCAAGGATCAAGTGCTCACTATGAGCTAATTCTTTGCCACTCCGGCCCGGTGAATCGCTCACTACTAGTCACAACACGAGATGGGTCATCCACAAGCTCCGCCGGATGATCACCATGCTCCCGATCGCCACCAAGCTGTCTAGGTGATGCCGATCACCAAGAGTAACAAGCATAAACTCTCACTTGACCCAAACAAGGCTAATGAGCAAGGTGGATGCACACTTGCTACTCCCTATGCACTAATGAAGCCTCCAATCTTGCGATTATCAAATCTCAAACACCTCACTAGGCTCTTGCTCTCCCTTGCACTCCAAAGGGTGTTCTCAGCTGATCAAATGGGCAAGAGACCCCAAATGGACGAGTAGGAGTTGTATTTATACTTCCCCAAACAAGTCCTCACGAAGGGGTAAAACTTCAGCTGTCAGAGGGGCATCGGACGCGTCTGACGCGCACATCGGACGCGTCCTATGCCGCCTCCAACGGTAACATGTACTATTTCTGACACCACACGTAACAGTGACATCGGACGCACCATGCGTCCGATGGCCATTAGCCCTCTCTGGAACCTCTCTGTGACGACATCGGACGCACCTACAGTCGCATCCGATGTCAGCGTCCGATACCTCACGTGCGCAGGCTCAAGTGAACAGTGTCAGCGTCGCGTCCGACACAGCCCACCGAT
>JAHUYU010003677.1:0-13039 GCA_030439765.1 Tripidium arundinaceum | reverse complement strand
AGGCATCCGTTGCGTGGCCCACCGAGCCCGCCTGACCCTCCCCGTCTGCTATAAATGGGCCAGGCCGGCCTGTTGGATTGCCGGCGCGAAACACACAGCACACCCACCTCCTCCTGAGAATCTCGCAGATCAATGGGCGCGGCCGGCGACGCCGCTCCCCTGCCGGAGCCCCATCCCCCGGCGACGAAGCGGACGACGCTGGTGTTCACGTACGGGACGCTGAAGCGCGGGTTCTCCAACCACCGTCTCCTGGAGGAGCTCTCCGCGAGCGGGGACGCATCCTTGGTGGGTCCCGCGGTGACGTCGGCGCGGCTGCCGCTGGTGTGCGGGCCGTACCGGGTGCCGTTCCTGCTGAACCTCCCGGCCCCGGCCGCCGGGGCGCACCGCGTGCGCGGGGAGGCGTACGCGGTGACGGCCCGCGGGCTGGCGGAGGAGGCTGAGAATACTAGGATTTGGTCACCAATCAACTTCATTTTCATGCTCCTCATATGAAATCAATCCTTCTGAAAATGAAAATATACATACTTCATACTGCAACACTAATTCATCTTTGGTTCAGTAGCAGTTAATATACTCATTCAAACCGGTGATGTTCTCATCACCAGATGGTCAAATGCACATTCAAGAATGCATTGACATCATTTACAAAATTGGCTCTGGTACATAGTAGTTAAATAAATTGGTTTATAGATGTTTCAAATTGACTGGGGAAGATGAAGGAAATTTGACTTGAGAAATACTGCAAGGATGAACCGTGTTAAAAGCAGTCATTGAAGAAAATGATCTATAGGTGTTTTTACAGTTTTGTAGGCTTGTAGCAGTAAGCTCGGTATAGTACACTTCCCTTTGATGTAAAAGAGTCCATGAATTGGTTTCTATAGTCAACACTGTAGTTAGCTTTGCATTATATTCCTGAAAGGGGAAAAATTCGTAATTACGACTTTTGGGGTCCAACTGAACTGAAGCATTCAAGCATGTATGTAGGAAGCCCTAGCTTCAACTCGGACTGCTCACGGTTGCAAACTCTTATATAACGCAGTGGCTCGATACAAATATCCGGTTTGGAATTTCAAATATGTAGGAGGGGCAAAACTGTAAAAACACCTATAGATCATTTTCTTCAATGACTGCTTTTAACACGGTTCATCCTTGCAGTATTTCTCAAGTCAAATTTCCTTCATCTTCCCCAGTCAATTTGAAACATCTATAAACCAATTTATTTAACTACTATGTACCAGAGCCAATTTTGTAAATGATGTCAATGCATTCTTGAATGTGCATTTGACCATCTGGTGATGAGAACATCACCGGTTTGAATGAGTATATTAACTGCTACTGAACCAAAGATGAATTAGTGTTGCAGTATGAAGTATGTATATTTTCATTTTCAGAAGGATTGATTTCATATGAGGAGCATGAAAATGAAGTTGATTGGTGACCAAATCCTAGTATTCTCAGCCTCCTCCGCCAGGCCACCATGTCATAGCAGACGCCGGCCAGTTTGGATTGGCGGCTTGCGGCACACGCACGCACACGGCACACAGCACAACACCAACCACCTCCTCCTCGTCAGAATCTCTCAGATCAATCACCGCCCCTATGGGCGCGGCCGGCGACGCCCACCGCCCCGCCGCGGTGCAGTAGAGTCTCGTTGAGCTCCATGACTGTGGCCGCGCCGACGGCATCGGAGCTCAAACAAGACCCTATCCCGCCCGCGGCAACCTCTTTCTTCCGGTTTTAAAAACGTGTATATTAAAAACGTGTCCAATTTTCTCGTAGAAGAATAGGGTTCACAATCGCCTTTGGATTTTGTTGTTTCGATTGGGCCACCGATGAGTACTATATGATTTTGTCAAAAAGGCAAGGACACCAAGCAGAGAGAAGGACGGTCGGTCGCCGATGGGCGATGGCAGGCGACGCGAGGCCATCCGTTGCGTGGCCCACCGAGCCCGCCTGACCCTCCCCGTCTGCTATAAATGGGCCAGGCCGGCCTGTTGGATTGCCGGCGCGAAACACACAGCACACCCACCTCCTCCTGAGAATCTCGCAGATCAATGGGCGCGGCCGGCGACGCCGCTCCCCTGCCGGAGCCCCATCCCCCGGCGACGAAGCGGACGACGCTGGTGTTCACGTACGGGACGCTGAAGCGCGGGTTCTCCAACCACCGTCTCCTGGAGGAGCTCTCCGCGAGCGGGGACGCATCCTTGGTGGGTCCCGCGGTGACGTCGGCGCGGCTGCCGCTGGTGTGCGGGCCGTACCGGGTGCCGTTCCTGCTGAACCTCCCGGCCCCGGCCGCCGGGGCGCACCGCGTGCGCGGGGAGGCGTACGCGGTGACGGCCCGCGGGCTGGCGCGGCTGGACGAGCTGGAAGGCGTGGCGACGGGCCACTACGAGCGGCTGCCCGTGGCCGTGGACCTCGAGGTCGAGGGCGAGGGCGCGGAGGGGAGAAGGGTGGAGGAGGCGATCGCCTACTTCGCGCACCGGAGCTACGCGGGCGACCTGTGGCGGCGCAGCGGGGAGAAGGGCGTCCCCGAGTACACCCACGGCGTGGCGGCCGGGTACGTCCGGCGCAAGGACCGGCCGCAGGGGCAGACGTTCCTGGAGCAGATCCGGGTCTTCGTCTCCTCCCAATCCTAATTCGTCCTAGCTTATGATGCCTTGCCTCCTTCAATTCCTCCCTCCCTCCCTCCTAGTTTCTTCCGATCCTTCCTCCGTGGCGTGGCGTGGCGTGCAGAGATCCATCCTTGATCCTTCCGTCCGTCCGTCCATGTTATTGTTATGCGATGGATGGATCATGCATGTGTGATCGATCAGATGAACACAAGGAGGAGGTTTGGATTTGGGTTTGCTTGGCGTCATTGGCACCCTCGGACCCATCCATCGTGTGATACGATAGCCCCATCGTGTGTGATGCTGCCGCCGTGATCCTATCTGTACGGAACGCAAATTCATGTGGTCTGCGTGTATCACTATCATCTCCCTCCCTTAATTGTTGGCTGCTTCTTCTTCTTAAGATAAGATGTATGCATTGCAAGCTCACCTCGCCTCCACCTAGTGTGACTGTATGTGATGATCTTTGGCTGTACTGTTGCATGTGTCTTAGTTCTTTTTGTCCTTTTCAGCCGTACTTTAGCTTATTCTCTCTCAGCCAGAATTAATTGAAAAACCACCGGAATAAGGCCTTTATTATTACCTACCATACCGCCTGCCCCATTGCGTAGGCTCTATTTGCTTGACTTATTTTCAGTTTATTTTAGTTTATTCTAGTTTATTCTCTCTCACAGAATACTATTAAATTAGTCAAAATCAGTCGGCTTTTGTATCAGCCGAACGGGGCCTTGTCACCACACGACTGCATGCCGACCTAACCACTTTCCTCGCCGAGGCTTGCTGCTTCGATCGGCCCGTTCGCTGGTTTGTTTTCTGACTGGTGCCGGTTTATATGGCTAATTTATTGTAAAAAAAAATACTGATCCATACCTGGCTGATTCTGCCTGATACGAACATTGATATATCTTCTTCGACTTCTCCGATCGTCTCCGATCATTGCTTTTCAGAACCGCATTGGATTTGGATCTTTCGCGCCGGACGTCCGCAACAGCTGACTTGGACATTACCTCTGGGTCTGCAGCAATACTATTGCATGCTTGCTAGTGTTAATCATACTTAAGGTCTTATAATAAAATAGTAGGCTAAACTATTCCGCGGTAAATGATGCATATCTTATTCTAGCTTAGCAGTGCTTAAAAAATCACGTGTAAGCGCAGCTCCAACTGTTTGGCTAAAATTAAAATTAGTAGCCAAATTTTATTATTTAGCTATTTTGTAAAATAGAAAACTCCTAAAAAAAGAAGAGGTCTACAATAGCCTGTTATTTTACAAAGTCAGATAGTGAGCGTCCGTGGTTGGCTTTATATGACCACCGAAAATCAAGGGATAGCCAGCTTTCTATTTTACAAAGTCAGATACCACATCTGTTGGAGCCAATTTTTTGCTATATAAATTCTAAAATAATCTCCACAACAAGAATAGCTAAACTGTTGGAGTTACTCTAGGCTAAATAACGGTGTCTACTCGAAAATAATTTCAAAGCTACAAACAACGGTCTATATATACACATCGAAAGCAAACCATATGGCGTATAAAAAAAACATATGTTATTAGATGCTTCCTTACACAGCAGCTTAAAGTAGTAATTGTATTATCATTACAAGGAAGATGAGACCTTTTGAGCTTATATTATCATTACAAGGAAGATGAGAATTCGCCTTTGTATGCAAGATTTACAAGAACACAAGGAATCTGTCGCTGTCGACCCAACGGTGGCCGACAAATTTCACGGCCGGGCCAAATGTCTCACATCCAGACTGAGATCATTATCGATCATAAACTCTCTCTCACCACCACCAATCAACTTCATTTTCATGCTCCTCATATGAAATCAATCCTTCTGAAAATGAAAATATACATACTTCATACTGCAACACTAATTCATCTTTGGTTCAGTAGCAGTTAATATACTCATTCAAACCGGTGATGTTCTCATCACCAGATGGTCAAATGCACATTCAAGAATGCATTGACATCATTTACAAAATTGGCTCTGGTACATAGTAGTTAAATAAATTGGTTTATAGATGTTTCAAATTGACTGGGGAAGATGAAGGAAATTTGACTTGAGAAATACTGCAAGGATGAACCGTGTTAAAAGCAGTCATTGAAGAAAATGATCTATAGGTGTTTTTACAGTTTTGTAGGCTTGTAGCAGTAAGCTCGGTATAGTACACTTCCCTTTGATGTAAAAGAGTCCATGAATTGGTTTCTATAGTCAACACTGTAGTTAGCTTTGCATTATATTCCTGAAAGGGGAAAAATTCGTAATTACGACTTTTGTTCCTGTCCTGACTCCTGTTAGTCTAATATCTAAACAGGAGTAGGAAAGAAAGTCACTCCCCCTTTTATTGTTAGTTTATTAAAAAGAGTGATGGAAGCATAGGCCTTGAGTCGTCCTAATTTAATTTCTAAGCTCATGTCAATGTTCGCTGGGTGCTTATGGTTTTCCCTTTTTGTGCCAAACATAACACAAACGTAAACCCTCATGTACATGCTCATCACAAGACTAGATCTGCTATGATAAATAGGAGCATTTTTTGCAATCACAAGACTAGATCTGCTCTGATAAATGATTTCCTGGGTATTTGCAATGAGAAAATGTTTTTTTACAATATGTAATATCTTTTCATCTGACTAATAGGTAATCGAAGTGTTGTATCCTTACGCCAATAATTGACTTATGTTTTCTTGTGCGGGCCACTGGAATCGATTTGACAGTATTATTGAGCAAAGAAATAAAAGAAGAATTTTGGTCGTCCGTTTCTTTGTCCGGCAGGTTGCAAGGAGCATGCATGGCGTGTGGCCGAAAGAAGACGGCAGGCATTGCCACGCTAGATTCACCATGTATGTACACTTGCTGCTTTGGTGGTGGTGAGAGAGAGTTTATGATCGATAATGATCTCAGTCTGGATGTGAGACATTTGGCCCGGCCGTGAAATTTGTCGGCCACCGTTGGGTCGACAGCGACAGATTCCTTGTGTTCTTGTAAATCTTGCATACAAAGGCGAATTCTCATCTTCCTTGTAATGATAATATAAGCTCAAAAGGTCTCATCTTCCTTGTAATGATAATACAATTACTACTTTAAGCTGCTGTGTAAGGAAGCATCTAATAACATATGTTTTTTTTATACGCCATATGGTTTGCTTTCGATGTGTATATATAGACCGTTGTTTGTAGCTTTGAAATTATTTTCGAGTAGACACCGTTATTTAGCCTAGAGTAACTCCAACAGTTTAGCTATTCTTGTTGTGGAGATTATTTTAGAATTTATATAGCAAAAAATTGGCTCCAACAGATGTGGTATCTGACTTTGTAAAATAGAAAGCTGGCTATCCCTTGATTTTCGGTGGTCATATAAAGCCAACCACGGACGCTCACTATCTGACTTTGTAAAATAACAGGCTATTGTAGACCTCTTCTTTTTTTAGGAGTTTTCTATTTTACAAAATAGCTAAATAATAAAATTTGGCTACTAATTTTAATTTTAGCCAAACAGTTGGAGCTGCGCTTACACGTGATTTTTTAAGCACTGCTAAGCTAGAATAAGATATGCATCATTTACCGCGGAATAGTTTAGCCTACTATTTTATTATAAGACCTTAAGTATGATTAACACTAGCAAGCATGCAATAGTATTGCTGCAGACCCAGAGGTAATGTCCAAGTCAGCTGTTGCGGACGTCCGGCGCGAAAGATCCAAATCCAATGCGGTTCTGAAAAGCAATGATCGGAGACGATCGGAGAAGTCGAAGAAGATATATCAATGTTCGTATCAGGCAGAATCAGCCAGGTATGGATCAGTATTTTTTTTTACAATAAATTAGCCATATAAACCGGCACCAGTCAGAAAACAAACCAGCGAACGGGCCGATCGAAGCAGCAAGCCTCGGCGAGGAAAGTGGTTAGGTCGGCATGCAGTCGTGTGGTGACAAGGCCCCGTTCGGCTGATACAAAAGCCGACTGATTTTGACTAATTTAATAGTATTCTGTGAGAGAGAATAAACTAGAATAAACTAAAATAAACTGAAAATAAGTCAAGCAAATAGAGCCTACGCAATGGGGCAGGCGGTATGGTAGGTAATAATAAAGGCCTTATTCCGGTGGTTTTTCAATTAATTCTGGCTGAGAGAGAATAAGCTAAAGTACGGCTGAAAAGGACAAAAAGAACTAAGACACATGCAACAGTACAGCCAAAGATCATCACATACAGTCACACTAGGTGGAGGCGAGGTGAGCTTGCAATGCATACATCTTATCTTAAGAAGAAGAAGCAGCCAACAATTAAGGGAGGGAGATGATAGTGATACACGCAGACCACATGAATTTGCGTTCCGTACAGATAGGATCACGGCGGCAGCATCACACACGATGGGGCTATCGTATCACACGATGGATGGGTCCGAGGGTGCCAATGACGCCAAGCAAACCCAAATCCAAACCTCCTCCTTGTGTTCATCTGATCGATCACACATGCATGATCCATCCATCGCATAACAATAACATGGACGGACGGACGGAAGGATCAAGGATGGATCTCTGCACGCCACGCCACGCCACGGAGGAAGGATCGGAAGAAACTAGGAGGGAGGGAGGGAGGAATTGAAGGAGGCAAGGCATCATAAGCTAGGACGAATTAGGATTGGGAGGAGACGAAGACCCGGATCTGCTCCAGGAACGTCTGCCCCTGCGGCCGGTCCTTGCGCCGGACGTACCCGGCCGCCACGCCGTGGGTGTACTCGGGGACGCCCTTCTCCCCGCTGCGCCGCCACAGGTCGCCCGCGTAGCTCCGGTGCGCGAAGTAGGCGATCGCCTCCTCCACCCTTCTCCCCTCCGCGCCCTCGCCCTCGACCTCGAGGTCCACGGCCACGGGCAGCCGCTCGTAGTGGCCCGTCGCCACGCCTTCCAGCTCGTCCAGCCGCGCCAGCCCGCGGGCCGTCACCGCGTACGCCTCCCCGCGCACGCGGTGCGCCCCGGCGGCCGGGGCCGGGAGGTTCAGCAGGAACGGCACCCGGTACGGCCCGCACACCAGCGGCAGCCGCGCCGACGTCACCGCGGGACCCACCAAGGATGCGTCCCCGCTCGCGGAGAGCTCCTCCAGGAGACGGTGGTTGGAGAACCCGCGCTTCAGCGTCCCGTACGTGAACACCAGCGTCGTCCGCTTCGTCGCCGGGGGATGGGGCTCCGGCAGGGGAGCGGCGTCGCCGGCCGCGCCCATTGATCTGCGAGATTCTCAGGAGGAGGTGGGTGTGCTGTGTGTTTCGCGCCGGCAATCCAACAGGCCGGCCTGGCCCATTTATAGCAGACGGGGAGGGTCAGGCGGGCTCGGTGGGCCACGCAACGGATGGCCTCGCGTCGCCTGCCATCGCCCATCGGCGACCGACCGTCCTTCTCTCTGCTTGGTGTCCTTGCCTTTTTGACAAAATCATATAGTACTCATCGGTGGCCCAATCGAAACAACAAAATCCAAAGGCGATTGTGAACCCTATTCTTCTACGAGAAAATTGGACACGTTTTTAATATACACGTTTTTAAAACCGGAAGAAAGAGGTTGCCGCGGGCGGGATAGGGTCTTGTTTGAGCTCCGATGCCGTCGGCGCGGCCACAGTCATGGAGCTCAAACGAGACTCTACTGCACCGCGGCGGGGCGGTGGGCGTCGCCGGCCGCGCCCATAGGGGCGGTGATTGATCTGAGAGATTCTGACGAGGAGGAGGTGGTTGGTGTTGTGCTGTGTGCCGTGTGCGTGCGTGTGCCGCAAGCCGCCAATCCAAACTGGCCGGCGTCTGCTATGACATGGTGGCCTGGCGGAGGAGGCTGAGAATACTAGGATTTGGTCACCAATCAACTTCATTTTCATGCTCCTCATATGAAATCAATCCTTCTGAAAATGAAAATATACATACTTCATACTGCAACACTAATTCATCTTTGGTTCAGTAGCAGTTAATATACTCATTCAAACCGGTGATGTTCTCATCACCAGATGGTCAAATGCACATTCAAGAATGCATTGACATCATTTACAAAATTGGCTCTGGTACATAGTAGTTAAATAAATTGGTTTATAGATGTTTCAAATTGACTGGGGAAGATGAAGGAAATTTGACTTGAGAAATACTGCAAGGATGAACCGTGTTAAAAGCAGTCATTGAAGAAAATGATCTATAGGTGTTTTTACAGTTTTGTAGGCTTGTAGCAGTAAGCTCGGTATAGTACACTTCCCTTTGATGTAAAAGAGTCCATGAATTGGTTTCTATAGTCAACACTGTAGTTAGCTTTGCATTATATTCCTGAAAGGGGAAAAATTCGTAATTACGACTTTTGGGGTCCAACTGAACTGAAGCATTCAAGCATGTATGTAGGAAGCCCTAGCTTCAACTCGGACTGCTCACGGTTGCAAACTCTTATATAACGCAGTGGCTCGATACAAATATCCGGTTTGGAATTTCAAATATGTAGGAGGGGCAAAACTGTAAAAACACCTATAGATCATTTTCTTCAATGACTGCTTTTAACACGGTTCATCCTTGCAGTATTTCTCAAGTCAAATTTCCTTCATCTTCCCCAGTCAATTTGAAACATCTATAAACCAATTTATTTAACTACTATGTACCAGAGCCAATTTTGTAAATGATGTCAATGCATTCTTGAATGTGCATTTGACCATCTGGTGATGAGAACATCACCGGTTTGAATGAGTATATTAACTGCTACTGAACCAAAGATGAATTAGTGTTGCAGTATGAAGTATGTATATTTTCATTTTCAGAAGGATTGATTTCATATGAGGAGCATGAAAATGAAGTTGATTGGTGACCAAATCCTAGTATTCTCAGCCTCCTCCGCCAGGCCACCATGTCATAGCAGACGCCGGCCAGTTTGGATTGGCGGCTTGCGGCACACGCACGCACACGGCACACAGCACAACACCAACCACCTCCTCCTCGTCAGAATCTCTCAGATCAATCACCGCCCCTATGGGCGCGGCCGGCGACGCCCACCGCCCCGCCGCGGTGCAGTAGAGTCTCGTTTGAGCTCCATGACTGTGGCCGCGCCGACGGCATCGGAGCTCAAACAAGACCCTATCCCGCCCGCGGCAACCTCTTTCTTCCGGTTTTAAAAACGTGTATATTAAAAACGTGTCCAATTTTCTCGTAGAAGAATAGGGTTCACAATCGCCTTTGGATTTTGTTGTTTCGATTGGGCCACCGATGAGTACTATATGATTTTGTCAAAAAGGCAAGGACACCAAGCAGAGAGAAGGACGGTCGGTCGCCGATGGGCGATGGCAGGCGACGCGAGGCCATCCGTTGCGTGGCCCACCGAGCCCGCCTGACCCTCCCCGTCTGCTATAAATGGGCCAGGCCGGCCTGTTGGATTGCCGGCGCGAAACACACAGCACACCCACCTCCTCCTGAGAATCTCGCAGATCAATGGGCGCGGCCGGCGACGCCGCTCCCCTGCCGGAGCCCCATCCCCCGGCGACGAAGCGGACGACGCTGGTGTTCACGTACGGGACGCTGAAGCGCGGGTTCTCCAACCACCGTCTCCTGGAGGAGGGTGTGCTGTGTGTTTCGCGCCGGCAATCCAACAGGCCGGCCTGGCCCATTTATAGCAGACGGGGAGGGTCAGGCGGGCTCGGTGGGCCACGCAACGGATGGCCTCGCGTCGCCTGCCATCGCCCATCGGCGACCGACCGTCCTTCTCTCTGCTTGGTGTCCTTGCCTTTTTGACAAAATCATATAGTACTCATCGGTGGCCCAATCGAAACAACAAAATCCAAAGGCGATTGTGAACCCTATTCTTCTACGAGAAAATTGGACACGTTTTTAATATACACGTTTTTAAAACCGGAAGAAAGAGGTTGCCGCGGGCGGGATAGGGTCTTGTTTGAGCTCCGATGCCGTCGGCGCGGCCACAGTCATGGAGCTCAAACGAGACTCTACTGCACCGCGGCGGGGCGGTGGGCGTCGCCGGCCGCGCCCATAGGGGCGGTGATTGATCTGAGAGATTCTGACGAGGAGGAGGTGGTTGGTGTTGTGCTGTGTGCCGTGTGCGTGCGTGTGCCGCAAGCCGCCAATCCAAACTGGCCGGCGTCTGCTATGACATGGTGGCCTGGCGGAGGAGGCTGAGAATACTAGGATTTGGTCACCAATCAACTTCATTTTCATGCTCCTCATATGAAATCAATCCTTCTGAAAATGAAAATATACATACTTCATACTGCAACACTAATTCATCTTTGGTTCAGTAGCAGTTAATATACTCATTCAAACCGGTGATGTTCTCATCACCAGATGGTCAAATGCACATTCAAGAATGCATTGACATCATTTACAAAATTGGCTCTGGTACATAGTAGTTAAATAAATTGGTTTATAGATGTTTCAAATTGACTGGGGAAGATGAAGGAAATTTGACTTGAGAAATACTGCAAGGATGAACCGTGTTAAAAGCAGTCATTGAAGAAAATGATCTATAGGTGTTTTTACAGTTTTGCCCCTCCTACATATTTGAAATTCCAAACCGGATATTTGTATCGAGCCACTGCGTTATATAAGAGTTTGCAACCGTGAGCAGTCCGAGTTGAAGCTAGGGCTTCCTACATACATGCTTGAATGCTTCAGTTCAGTTGGACCCCAAAAGTCGTAATTACGAATTTTTCCCCTTTCAGGAATATAATGCAAAGCTAACTACAGTGTTGACTATAGAAACCAATTCATGGACTCTTTTACATCAAAGGGAAGTGTACTATACCGAGCTTACTGCTACAAGCCTACAAAACTGTAAAAACACCTATAGATCATTTTCTTCAATGACTGCTTTTAACACGGTTCATCCTTGCAGTATTTCTCAAGTCAAATTTCCTTCATCTTCCCCAGTCAATTTGAAACATCTATAAACCAATTTATTTAACTACTATGTACCAGAGCCAATTTTGTAAATGATGTCAATGCATTCTTGAATGTGCATTTGACCATCTGGTGATGAGAACATCACCGGTTTGAATGAGTATATTAACTGCTACTGAACCAAAGATGAATTAGTGTTGCAGTATGAAGTATGTATATTTTCATTTTCAGAAGGATTGATTTCATATGAGGAGCATGAAAATGAAGTTGATTGGTGACCAAATCCTAGTATTCTCAGCCTCCTCCGCCAGGCCACCATGTCATAGCAGACGCCGGCCAGTTTGGATTGGCGGCTTGCGGCACACGCACGCACACGGCACACAGCACAACACCAACCACCTCCTCCTCGTCAGAATCTCTCAGATCAATCACCGCCCCTATGGGCGCGGCCGGCGACGCCCACCGCCCCGCCGCGGTGCAGTAGAGTCTCGTTTGAGCTCCATGACTGTGGCCGCGCCGACGGCATCGGAGCTCAAACAAGACCCTATCCCGCCCGCGGCAACCTCTTTCTTCCGGTTTTAAAAACGTGTATATTAAAAACGTGTCCAATTTTCTCGTAGAAGAATAGGGTTCACAATCGCCTTTGGATTTTGTTGTTTCGATTGGGCCACCGATGAGTACTATATGATTTTGTCAAAAAGGCAAGGACACCAAGCAGAGAGAAGGACGGTCGGTCGCCGATGGGCGATGGCAGGCGACGCGAGGCCATCCGTTGCGTGGCCCACCGAGCCCGCCTGACCCTCCCCGTCTGCTATAAATGGGCCAGGCCGGCCTGTTGGATTGCCGGCGCGAAACACACAGCACACCCACCTCCTCCTGAGAATCTCGCAGATCAATGGGCGCGGCCGGCGACGCCGCTCCCCTGCCGGAGCCCCATCCCCCGGCGACGAAGCGGACGACGCTGGTGTTCACGTACGGGACGCTGAAGCGCGGGTTCTCCAACCACCGTCTCCTGGAGGAGCTCTCCGCGAGCGGGGACGCATCCTTGGTGGGTCCCGCGGTGACGTCGGCGCGGCTGCCGCTGGTGTGCGGGCCGTACCGGGTGCCGTTCCTGCTGAACCTCCCGGCCCCGGCCGCCGGGGCGCACCGCGTGCGCGGGGAGGCGTACGCGGTGACGGCCCGCGGGCTGGCGCGGCTGGACGAGCTGGAAGGCGTGGCGACGGGCCACTACGAGCGGCTGCCCGTGGCCGTGGACCTCGAGGTCGAGGGCGAGGGCGCGGAGGGGAGAAGGGTGGAGGAGGCGATCGCCTACTTCGCGCACCGGAGCTACGCGGGCGACCTGTGGCGGCGCAGCGGGGAGAAGGGCGTCCCCGAGTACACCCACGGCGTGGCGGCCGGGTACGTCCGGCGCAAGGACCGGCCGCAGGGGCAGACGTTCCTGGAGCAGATCCGGGTCTTCGTCTCCTCCCAATCCTAATTCGTCCTAGCTTATGATGCCTTGCCTCCTTCAATTCCTCCCTCCCTCCCTCCTAGTTTCTTCCGATCCTTCCTCCGTGGCGTGGCGTGGCGTGCAGA
>JAHUYU010002739.1:0-16358 GCA_030439765.1 Tripidium arundinaceum | reverse complement strand
CAGGTCCGACACATGCAAAAACAAAAATAGAGAACACCCGAGAGCACCAGATAGCATCGGACCCAGGCCGACGCCGACTGTCAGACCAAACCACAGGGTCTGACGCCTCCTCGCAAAGCACCACAGCGCGCCACCTGTCCCCGGCCTAGTGAACAGAGCTAGCAGCTGGTCCGACGCCATCACCAGCGCCGGTCCAATGCTCGCGCGCCTCTCTGCAGAGCTCGGGCAGACCGTCGGACCCATCACTTTGATGGTCCGATGCCCCTGTAGCCAGGGTCCGACGACCCCCAGAAGCGCCTCCTAGCTTCCAACTCAAAACCCTTTGCAAATGTGCCAACACCACCAAGTGTAACACCACCTTGTGCATGTGTGTTAGCTTTTCACAAACATTTTCAAAGGATTTTCACTCTTTTCACCACGCCACTCGACCTAGCATCGCATGCGAAGTTAGATCGCTCAAGTGGCACTAGATGACCGATATGCAAACAAGTTTGCCCCTCTTGATAGTACGACCATCTATCCTAAATCCGGTCATGCACTTCTCTACACAACCTTTGACCGGTGAAATGAAATGCCCTACAAGTCATACCTTTGCCTTGCGCATTCCATTTCAACTCCTCCAATGTTGATGCCACACAAGCACCAACCTTCATCAAGCCTTTTGATCATCAACATGAGTCAACACTTGGTTTGATCTTCCTTGAATGATATGATCCACTTCATATCACCATGCAGCCTTATTGGTTCATTGATCTTAATGTCGCTTGCTTTTCACCGTTGCCCTAGTCCATCGGCACCAAGTCCTTGCTCAAGCTTCTTCACCATGTGCGGTGCATCGCTACAAAAGCCTCCGACTTTCCCTTCACACTTGCAATCGGTCCATCAACGCCAAGCCTTGTCTTGATCTTCTCCACCTAGCCACATGACTCCATGTCATGTATCATATGCAATAAGCTTCTTCATTGACACATAGGTGAGCATTGCAACACATCCAAGCCATCTCCACCTCCATGGCTCAAGTTGCTCACACTAGTGTATCTGTGGACTAATCACCTGTGTATCTCAACATAAACACATATTAGTCCACCTAGGTTGTCACTCAATTACCAAAACCAAACAAGGACCTTTCACTTTATCATAGAGACAAAATGCTCAAACCAGGCACGAGGAGCCTGTTTAAGACCATACAGAGCACGACGAAGACGACAGACATGACCTGAAGGAGCATCAACGTCGAGAGGTGGTTGCATATAAACTTCTTCATGCAAATCACCATGTAGAAAAGCATTCTTGACATCCATTTGAGAGATAGCCCATGAAGAAGTAGTAGCCACTGTAAATCAAAGTATGAACAGTTGTCATATGTGCAACAAGGGCAAATGTCTCATCATAATCTCGTCCCTGAGCCTGCTAAAAACCTCGTGCAACAAGACGAGCTTTATATCGCTCGATGGAACCATCTGACCTGGTCTTAACTTTGAAAACCCACTTAGATGTGATAGGCACTGCATGTGATGGTAATGGAACAAGATCCCAAGTTCCTGTATGATCAAGAGCAGCAAGCTCCTCAAACATGGCAACCTGCCACTCTGGGATACTAGAAGCCTCCTGATAAGTGGATGGCTCATCAACAATAGCATTCACCCAAGGAAAACCATACTTGTCTTTAGGACAAACATTACTATGATCTTGAAGATTATATCATGGACCAAATAGTAACTCATTAGAAACAATATGTGACTCATCAGTAGTATTATTAGAAGCATCAACAGTAGGCTCATGAGGACTGGCCAAGGTAGGAGAACTAGATGGAAGAGCAGCAGAAGGTTTGGGACGGCGATGGAAAACACATGTGTTAGGTGGTTTGGAAAACGAGTGAGGTGGCGGAGGTGGAGGTGTCACATATTGTTTCTAATGAGTTACTATTTGGTCCATGATATAATCTTCAAGATCATAGTAATGTTTGTCCTAAAGACAAGTATGGTTTTCCTTGGGTGAATGCTATTGTTGATGAGCCATCCACTTATCAGGAGGCTTCTAGTATCCCAGAGTGGCAGGTTGCCATGTTTGAGGAGCTTGCTGCTCTTGATCATACAGGAACTTGGGATCTTGTTCCATTACCATCACATGCAGTGCCTATCACATCTAAGTGGGTTTTCAAAGTTAAGACCAGGTCAGATGGTTCCATCGAGCGATATAAAGCTCGTCTTGTTGCACGAGGTTTTTAGCAGGCTCAGGGACGAGATTATGATGAGACATTTGCCCTTGTTGCACATATGACAACTGTTCATACTTTGATTTACAGTGGCTACTACTTCTTCATGGGCTATCTCTCAAATGGATGTCAAGAATGCTTTTCTACATGGTGATTTGCATGAAGAAGTTTATATGCAACCACCTCTCGACGTTGATGCTCCTTCAGGTCATGTCTGTCGTCTTCGTCGTGCTCTGTATGGTCTTAAACAGGCTCCTCGTGCCTGGTTTGAGCATTTTGTCTCTATGATAAAGTGAAAGGTCCTTGTTTGGTTTTGGTAATTGAGTGACAACCTAGGTGGACTAATATGTGTTTATGTTGAGATACACAGGTGATTAGTCCACAGATACACTAGTGTGAGCAACTTGAGCCATGGAGGTGGAGATGGCTTGGATGTGTTGCAATGCTCACCTATGTGTCAATGAAGAAGCTTATTGCATATGATACATGACATGGAGTCATGTGGCTAGGTGGAGAAGATCAAGACAAGGCTTGGCGTTGATGGACCGATTGCAAGTGTGAAGGGAAAGTCGGAGGCTTTTGTAGCGATGCACCGCACATGGTGAAGAAGCTTGAGCAAGGACTTGGTGCCGATGGACTAGGGCAACGGTGAAAAGCAAGCGACATTAAGATCAATGAACCAATAAGGCTGCATGGTGATATGAAGTGGATCATATCATTCAAGGAAGATCAAACCAAGTGTTGACTCATGTTGATGATCAAAAGGCTTGATGAAGGTTGGTGCTTGTGTGGCATCAACATTGGAGGAGTTGAAATGGAATGCGCAAGGCAAAGGTATGACTTGTAGGGCATTTCATTTCACCGGTCAAAGGTTGTGTAGAGAAGTGCATGACCGGATTTAGGATAGATGGTCGTACTATCAAGAGGGGCAAACTTGTTTGCATATCGGTCATCTAGTGCCACTTGAGCGATCTAACTTCGCATGCGATGCTAGGTCGAGTGGCGTGGTGAAAAGAGTGAAAATCCTTTGAAAATGTTTGTGAAAAGCTAACACACATGCACAAGGTGGTGTTACACTTGGTGGTGTTGGCACATTTGCAAAGGGTTTTGAGTTGGAAGCTAGGAGGCGCTTCTGGGGGTCGTCGGACCCTGGCTACAGGGGCATCGGACCATCAAAGTGATGGGTCCGACGGTCTGCCCGAGCTCTGCAGAGAGGCGCGCGAGCATTGGACCGGCGCTGGTGATGGCGTCGGACCAGCTGCTAGCTCTGTTCACTAGGCCGGGGACAGGTGGCGCGCTGTGGTGCTTTGCGAGGAGGCGTCAGACCCTGTGGTTTGGTCTGACAGTCGGCGTCGGCCTGGGTCCGATGCTATCTGGTGCTCTCGGGTGTTCTCTATTTTTGTTTTTGCATGTGTCGGACCATGGGCGGCGTACGGTCCGACGGGCGTCGGACCCTAGCGCTCTGAGCGCGCGCAAAGATAGTCGTTGGACTCCAACGGGTGTCTTTAGACGGCTAGTACACGTGGCAAGATCCTAGGGCATCGGACTCTGAGGAGATGGTCCAACAGCCCCAGTTTGGGTCCGGTCCAACGCCTGCGCAGGGGTGTTTGCTGGTAACGGTTCCTTTTGGGCTTGTGGCTATAAAAGGGACCCTTGGCTGGCCTTGGCCAATGTTGAGCACCTTGGGGATGTGTTTCCCTTGTGTTGTGCTTAACTTTGGGCCTCTACTCACATACGCTTGATAGTGTTCATCCGATTAAGTGTGAGAGCGATACCTAGTGCGTTGCATTGAGTAATTGCATTGAATGGCACTAGGTGATTGAGTTGCAAGCCGGTGGTGCTTGTTACTCTTGGAGGTTGCCACCTCCTAGACGGCTTGGTGGCATGATCTCCATCGTGAAGCCCGCAAGAAGCTTGTGCGTGGCTCCGGAGAAAAGCTTGTGAGGGGTGTTATGCTCGCCCCGTGGGAGACGTGAAGAGCAACTCTAGTAGAGTGAGGTGTGAAGAGCGTCAAATGGTTCGGCCGTGTCGAGTGCTAGAGCTCGTGGTGAGCACTCCATGTGGGAGAGTGTGACTTGAGGGTCACCACTAGCAAGAGGACCGGCGACAACCTTGAGTTTGCCTCAACGGGGAATAGGTGGTTGGAAAGCCACCGAACCTCGGGATAAAAATCATAGTGTCAATTTTTTCATCCCATTGGTTTGCTTACTCCTAACACAAGCTCGTATTTACTTGTTCATATATTGTGCTTGTGTTGTTGCTCTTGCGTAGCTAGTTTGCTTGTTTAGCAAAGTAGTAGATCTCTTGAGTAACTAGTTGGCTTGTGTAGCCTTGCTAGTTACATTGTTTAGTTTGTGTCGCTAAGTAGTTGTTGAGCTCTCTAGTTTGGCTTTGTGTAGCCTTGCTAGTAGACAAGTACTAGTTTGCTTAGGCTTTGTGCGCTTTGCATTACTAGTATGTGTAGGAGCTCCCCGGTTGCTTGAGTACTAGTTGCATCGGTACGGTTTGTGTGACCTTGCAAACTCGCACTACTATAGCAGACCTATCATAGTCGGTTCAGAACCCTCCGTCGCAGCCAGTTTTTGGCCTCAGCAGTAAACGGTCGACGGTGATAGTCGAAGTCATAACCGACCGTGATGGACCCTCAGCACCATCGCATTGGTCAATGATCCGTCTGTGTCGAGGCAAACATCACCGTCGTGTGGGCTTATGAACCGCCTGTGTAGTGGTCACGATCACCGTCACCCTGCATAACGACCCGACTGTGTGCGGTGCAAGTTCACCGTCGCTTTAACGGCCGACATGTCTATGTCGAGGTGAACATCACCGTCGCTTTGGCGTATGAACCGTCTGGTCGTAGGGCATGGTCACAGTCGCCTTGCAGTACGATCCTCCTTTGATGATCCTTTAGTCAGTGTCGGGTTACTAAACGATTCAGCGATGATACACTTTTGATCCCTGCCGCATCATACGTATAGCAGCGGTGTTGGACAGAATTGCATTCGGTTTTCACAATATTTATTAATTCAGCTGGAACCTTAATAGCTTACTGAACACACAACATACAGATATAATCATTACATCCATACATCATGTCCACAAACAAGAGTACTTTTTACAATAACAATGGATGCTAACATGATATCTTTGTGAACTGATGTCCTAACACAAGCGATACATAGATTGCATACTAAAGGTACTGATCTCTACAGACTTACATAACCAAAACGACATAGCTGTGCTCCTCCTATGTGGCACTTCTGCTTGCAAGGCAAAATGAATATAATTAGTGCATCCTTCGGATTGGTAGCCGATGCACCATGGAACCGCTCTTCTTCATCTCTTATCCATTGCAGGAAATTGTTGAAAAGCACTTAGACTCCATAACCTGAACAAAGCAGCAGAATTAATAATATTGAACATACCATTCCTTTAGTTACCAAGCCAAAATTGGCCTATATATAGAATCATGTCATCCATGCCCGTGTCATCCGCTTTCGTAGACCAAGAGGGCGTCTCCATATGAACAGGCCTTACTATCTTCCTTATGTTCCCTTGTTCATGGAGTCATTAACAAAGCAGTAAAGGTGCATTTGCTGAATTTTGTTGTTACGACATGTCTTTGTTCAGGTAGTGAGTTGTTATGATTCTATATATAGGCCAATTTTGGCTTGGTAACTAAAGGAATGGTATGTTCAATATTATTAATTCTGCTGCTTTGTTCAGGTTATGGAGTCTAAGTGCTTTTCAACAATTTCCTGCAATGGATAAGAGATGAAGAAGAGCGGTTCCATGGTGCATCGGCTACCAATCCGAAGGATGCACTAATTATATAGAATCATAACAACTCACTACCTGAACAAAGACATGTCGTAACAACAAAATTCAGCAAATGCACCTTTACTGCTTTGTTAATGACTCCATGAACAAGGGAACATAAGGAAGATAGTAAGGCCTGTTCATATGGAGACGCCCTCTTGGTCTACGAAAGCGGATGACACGGGCATGGATGACATGATTCTATATATAGGCCAATTTTGGCTTGGTAACTAAAGGAATGGTATGTTCAATATTATTAATTCTGCTGCTTTGTTCAGGTTATGGAGTCTAAGTGCTTTTCAACAATTTCCTGCAATGGATAAGAGATGAAGAAGAGCGGTTCCATGGTGCATCGGCTACCAATCCGAAGGATGCACTAATTATATTCATTTTGCCTTGCAAGCAGAAGTGCCACATAGGAGGAGCACAGCTATGTCGTTTTGGTTATGTAAGTCTGTAGAGATCAGTACCTTTAGTATGCAATCTATGTATCGCTTGTGTTAGGACATCAGTTCACAAAGATATCATGTTAGCATCCATTGTTATTGTAAAAAGTACTCTTGTTTGTGGACATGATGTATGGATGTAATGATTATATCTGTATGTTGTGTGTTCAGTAAGCTATTAAGGTTCCAGCTGAATTAATAAATATTGTGAAAACCGAATGCAATTCTGTCCAACACCGCTGCTATACGTATGATGCGGCAGGGATCAAAAGTGTATCATCGCTGAATCGTTTAGTAACCCGACACTGACTAAAGGATCATCAAAGGAGGATCGTACTGCAAGGCGACTGTGACCATGCCCTACGACCAGACGGTTCATACGCCAAAGCGACGGTGATGTTCACCTCGACATAGACATGTCGGCCGTTAAAGCGACGGTGAACTTGCACCGCACACAGTCGGGTCGTTATGCAGGGTGACGGTGATCGTGACCACTACACAGGCGGTTCATAAGCCCACACGACGGTGATGTTTGCCTCGACACAGACGGATCATTGACCAATGCGATGGTGCTGAGGGTCCATCACGGTCGGTTATGACTTCGACTATCACCGTCGACCGTTTACTGCTGAGGCCAAAAACTGGCTGCGACGGAGGGTTCTGAACCGACTATGATAGGTCTGCTATAGTAGTGCGAGTTTGCAAGGTCACACAAACCGTACCGATGCAACTAGTACTCAAGCAACCGGGGAGCTCCTACACATACTAGTAATGCAAAGCGCACAAAGCCTAAGCAAACTAGTACTTGTCTACTAGCAAGGCTACACAAAGCCAAACTAGAGAGCTCAACAACTACTTAGCGACACAAACTAAACAATGTAACTAGCAAGGCTACACAAGCCAACTAGTTACTCAAGAGATCTACTACTTTGCTAAACAAGCAAACTAGCTACGCAAGAGCAACAACACAAGCACAATATATGAACAAGTAAATACGAGCTTGTGTTAGGAGTAAGCAAACCAATGGGATGAAAAAATTGACACTATGATTTTTATCCCGAGGTTCGGTGGCTTTCCAACCACCTATTCCCCGTTGAGGCAAACTCAAGGTTGTCGCCGGTCCTCTTGCTAGTGGTGACCCTCAAGTCACACTCTCCCACATGGAGTGCTCACCACGAGCTCTAGCACTCGACACGGCCGAACCATTTGACGCTCTTCACACCTCACTCTACTAGAGTTGCTCTTCACGTCTCCCACGGGGCGAGCATAACACCCCTCACAAGCTTTTCTCCGGAGCCACGCACAAGCTTCTTGCGGGCTTCACGATGGAGATCATGCCACCAAGCCGTCTAGGAGGTGGCAACCTCCAAGAGTAACAAGCACCACCGGCTTGCAACTCAATCACCTAGTGCCATTCAATGCAATTACTCAATGCAACGCACTAGGTATCGCTCTCACACTTAATCGGATGAACACTATCAAGCGTATGTGAGTAGAGGCCCAAAGTTAAGCACAACACAAGGGAAACACATCCCCAAGGTGCTCAACATTGGCCAAGGCCAGCCAAGGGTCCCTTTTATAGCCACAAGCCCAAAAGGAACCGTTACCAGCAAACACCCCTGCGCAGGCGTTGGACCGGACCCAAACTGGGGCTGTTGGACCATCTCCTCAGAGTCCGATGCCCTAGGATCTTGCCACGTGTACTAGCCGTCTAAAGACACCCGTTGGAGTCCAACGACTATCTTTGCGCGCGCTCAGAGCGCTAGGGTCCGACGCCCGTCGGACCGTACGCCGCCCATGGTCCGACACATGCAAAAACAAAAATAGAGAACACCCGAGAGCACCAGATAGCATCGGACCCAGGCCGACGCCGACTGTCAGACCAAACCACAGGGTCTGACGCCTCCTCGCAAAGCACCACAGCGCGCCACCTGTCCCCGGCCTAGTGAACAGAGCTAGCAGCTGGTCCGACGCCATCACCAGCGCCGGTCCAATGCTCGCGCGCCTCTCTGCAGAGCTCGGGCAGACCGTCGGACCCATCACTTTGATGGTCCGATGCCCCTGTAGCCAGGGTCCGACGACCCCCAGAAGCGCCTCCTAGCTTCCAACTCAAAACCCTTTGCAAATGTGCCAACACCACCAAGTGTAACACCACCTTGTGCATGTGTGTTAGCTTTTCACAAACATTTTCAAAGGATTTTCACTCTTTTCACCACGCCACTCGACCTAGCATCGCATGCGAAGTTAGATCGCTCAAGTGGCACTAGATGACCGATATGCAAACAAGTTTGCCCCTCTTGATAGTACGACCATCTATCCTAAATCCGGTCATGCACTTCTCTACACAACCTTTGACCGGTGAAATGAAATGCCCTACAAGTCATACCTTTGCCTTGCGCATTCCATTTCAACTCCTCCAATGTTGATGCCACACAAGCACCAACCTTCATCAAGCCTTTTGATCATCAACATGAGTCAACACTTGGTTTGATCTTCCTTGAATGATATGATCCACTTCATATCACCATGCAGCCTTATTGGTTCATTGATCTTAATGTCGCTTGCTTTTCACCGTTGCCCTAGTCCATCGGCACCAAGTCCTTGCTCAAGCTTCTTCACCATGTGCGGTGCATCGCTACAAAAGCCTCCGACTTTCCCTTCACACTTGCAATCGGTCCATCAACGCCAAGCCTTGTCTTGATCTTCTCCACCTAGCCACATGACTCCATGTCATGTATCATATGCAATAAGCTTCTTCATTGACACATAGGTGAGCATTGCAACACATCCAAGCCATCTCCACCTCCATGGCTCAAGTTGCTCACACTAGTGTATCTGTGGACTAATCACCTGTGTATCTCAACATAAACACATATTAGTCCACCTAGGTTGTCACTCAATTACCAAAACCAAACAAGGACCTTTCACTTTATCATAGAGACAAAATGCTCAAACCAGGCACGAGGAGCCTGTTTAAGACCATACAGAGCACGACGAAGACGACAGACATGACCTGAAGGAGCATCAACGTCGAGAGGTGGTTGCATATAAACTTCTTCATGCAAATCACCATGTAGAAAAGCATTCTTGACATCCATTTGAGAGATAGCCCATGAAGAAGTAGTAGCCACTGTAAATCAAAGTATGAACAGTTGTCATATGTGCAACAAGGGCAAATGTCTCATCATAATCTCGTCCCTGAGCCTGCTAAAAACCTCGTGCAACAAGACGAGCTTTATATCGCTCGATGGAACCATCTGACCTGGTCTTAACTTTGAAAACCCACTTAGATGTGATAGGCACTGCATGTGATGGTAATGGAACAAGATCCCAAGTTCCTGTATGATCAAGAGCAGCAAGCTCCTCAAACATGGCAACCTGCCACTCTGGGATACTAGAAGCCTCCTGATAAGTGGATGGCTCATCAACAATAGCATTCACCCAAGGAAAACCATACTTGTCTTTAGGACAAACATTACTATGATCTTGAAGATTATATCATGGACCAAATAGTAACTCATTAGAAACAATATGTGACTCATCAGTAGTATTATTAGAAGCATCAACAGTAGGCTCATGAGGACTGGCCAAGGTAGGAGAACTAGATGGAAGAGCAGCAGAAGGTTTGGGACGGCGATGGAAAACACATGTGTTAGGTGGTTTGGAAAACGAGTGAGGTGGCGGAGGTGGAGGTGTCACATGTGAGGGAGGCGTGATGGAAATAAAAGGATCAGGAATCGCTATAAAGGACGGAGAAGTTGTGGTGACATCATCATTGGATGAAAGAGGAGGACAACAAAAAAAGGATGTGGAGTTTGTGGGTGAGTATGAGGGCCGAGTAGAGGGGTTATAAAAGAAAGACGGTCCTCAACAAAGGTCACATCATGAGAAATATGTATGCGACGAGAAGAAGGATCATAACAACGATAACCTTTATGCTTAGGACTATACCCCAGAAAAACACACTCTACAGATTGTGCAGTCAACTTTGTACGCTCACGAGGTGCAAGTAAAACATAACATGTACATCCAAAAACTCAGAAATGATCATAGTTGGGAGGTGTACCAAAAAGTACCTCACCAGGACATTTTCCACATAGTTTGGAAGACGGTTATCTATTGATGAGATAGACCACAATAGAAACAACTTCACCCCAAAAATGTGAAGGAACAAAATAAGAAATCAAAAGTGTGCGAGCTATCTCTATAAGATGGAGATGTTTTCGTTGCAACACCATTTTGAGCATGAGCGCCAGGACAAGAGAGTTGTGCAAGAGTACCCTCTAAGGACAAAAACTGGCGAAAAACATCAGATATATATTCACCACTAGAGTCAAAGCGAAAAACTCTAACAGGTGGAGAAAACTGTGTGTGAACCATGCGAACAAAGGATCGGTAGATGGAACACAAGGGAGAGCAATTTTTCATGAAATAAATCCAAGTACAATTTTCACCGATCAAGACGCAAACATGGCAGGAGCAATTGTCATGGTCAATAGTACTAAACAGTCTGTGATTATGAGTCTCTCTAAGTTCAAAACAGCGCCAAAGAGATCTGGTCCAGTCTGAAGAAGCGTTATGTTTAGGATAGTGATGCCCTTATGCATAATCTCATATTCTCATGCAGCAGACTCATGTGATTGAGCAAAATGATATGCCCATTGATGAATATTACTCTGCTTTTGATCGCCTCATGGGATCGTTGACTTCTATGGCGCCATATTGTACTGCCACTCCATGTACAGCACATAAGTTCATTGAATTTTTTTTTACATACAAATTTGTCATGGGTGTCTGAGCTGAGTATGACTCCATTCATACACGTTTGCTTCACAATTCATCTACTGTCACTATGGCACAGGCATTATCTGATTTACTTGTTGGAGAGACACATCTCAAGTCCATGTCTTCTTCTGTGTTTGTATCCCACGGTGTGTTGGCAGCTTCTTAGAGAACCAGTGCAGCAAAAGGTACCTCTACAAAGCCCTATAAGCATTGTGGCAGGACTGGACATCTTCCAAAAAATTGTTTCTCTCATCATCCAGAGAAGTTGGCAGAGTATCGTGCACGATGTGCTGCTCGTGGAGGTCGTGGTCGTGGTACTGGTCCCCCTTCTAGAGGTTCAGTGTTTGTTGTTGCTTCCTCGACTGTCAGTACTCCTTCGTCTTGGGTGCTTAATTCTGGGGCCTCCTTTCATGTGATATCTGATCAGTCCCAGTTGGTTGCTTGCAAGCCGGTCACTGATGGTGCTTCCATTCAGACAGCTGATGGTACATCTTGCCATATCACTCACCAAGTCACCAGAGTTCACTTTGCAGTACTCATTTTGTTGTACCCAATGTTTCTTTTGTACCACAGTTGTCTATTAACCTTCTTTCAGTTGGTCAAGTTACCGACCATAATTGCTTTATGGGATTTGATGACTCATCTTGTTTTATTCAGGACCGTCGTAGCAGGAGAGTGATTGGGACTGGCCATCGCTGTAAAGGTGCTTCTAGCCCCTACGTTTTGGACACCTTGCGTCTTCCATCTTCTGTTGCACCTTCAGCTCATGTGTCATCCGTTGCATCATCCTCCGCCTCTTCATTTGCCAAATGGCATCATCGTCTTGGTCATCTTTATGGGTCTCGTTTGTCATCATTGATAAATAAAAGTTGTTTAGGTCATACATCTATCGAGTCTAGCTTTCATTGTAAGGGTTGTAAGCTTGGAAAGCAGATACAACTTCCATATTCATCAAGTGTTTCTCATCCTACTAGACCTTTTGAACTTATTCATTTAGATGTATGGGGTCCTGCACTTTTTGCTACAAAAGGTGGTCACAATATTATGTTACTTTATTGATGATCATTCTCACTATACATGGATTTATTTCATGAAAAATTGCTCTCCCTTGTGTTCCATCTACCGATCCTTTGTTCGCATGGTTCACACACAGTTTTCTCCACCTGTTAGAGTTTTTCGCTTTGACTCTAGTGGTGAATATATATCTGATGTTTTTCGCCAGTTTTTGTCCTTAGAGGGTACTCTTGCACAACTCTCTTGTCCTGGCGCTCATGCTCAAAATGGTGTTGCAACGAAAACATCTCCATCTTATAGAGATAGCTCGCACACTTTTGATTTCTTATTTTGTTCCTTCACATTTTTGGGGTGAAGTTGTTTCTATTGTGGTCTATCTCATCAATAGATAACCGTCTTCCAAACTATGTGGAAAATGTCCTGGTGAGGTACTTTTTGGTACACCTCCCAACTATGATCATTTCTGAGTTTTTGGATGTACATGTTATGTTTTACTTGCACCTCGTGAGCGTACAAAGTTGACTGCACAATCTGTAGAGTGTGTTTTTCTGGGGTATAGTCCTAAGCATAAAGGTTATCGTTGTTATGATCCTTCTTCTCGTCGCATACATATTTCTCATGATGTGACCTTTGTTGAGGACCGTCTTTCTTTTATAACCCCTCTACTCGGCCCTCATACTCACCCACAAACTCCACATCCTTTTTTTGTTGTCCTCCTCTTTCATCCAATGATGATGTCACCACAACTTCTCCGTCCTTTATAGCGATTCCTGATCCTTTTATTTCCATCACGCCTCCCTCACATGTGACACCTCCACCTCCGCCACCTCACTCGTTTTCCAAACCACCTAACACATGTGTTTTCCATCGCCGTCCCAAACCTTCTGCTGCTCTTCCATCTAGTTCTCCTACCTTGGCCAGTCCTCATGAGCCTACTGTTGATGCTTCTAATAATACTACTGATGAGTCACATATTGTTTCTAATGAGTTACTATTTGGTCCATGATATAATCTTCAAGATCATAGTAATGTTTGTCCTAAAGACAAGTATGGTTTTCCTTGGGTGAATGCTATTGTTGATGAGCCATCCACTTATCAGGAGGCTTCTAGTATCCCAGAGTGGCAGGTTGCCATGTTTGAGGAGCTTGCTGCTCTTGATCATACAGGAACTTGGGATCTTGTTCCATTACCATCACATGCAGTGCCTATCACATCTAAGTGGGTTTTCAAAGTTAAGACCAGGTCAGATGGTTCCATCGAGCGATATAAAGCTCGTCTTGTTGCACGAGGTTTTTAGCAGGCTCAGGGACGAGATTATGATGAGACATTTGCCCTTGTTGCACATATGACAACTGTTCATACTTTGATTTACAGTGGCTACTACTTCTTCATGGGCTATCTCTCAAATGGATGTCAAGAATGCTTTTCTACATGGTGATTTGCATGAAGAAGTTTATATGCAACCACCTCTCGACGTTGATGCTCCTTCAGGTCATGTCTGTCGTCTTCGTCGTGCTCTGTATGGTCTTAAACAGGCTCCTCGTGCCTGGTTTGAGCATTTTGTCTCTATGATAAAGTGAAAGGTCCTTGTTTGGTTTTGGTAATTGAGTGACAACCTAGGTGGACTAATATGTGTTTATGTTGAGATACACAGGTGATTAGTCCACAGATACACTAGTGTGAGCAACTTGAGCCATGGAGGTGGAGATGGCTTGGATGTGTTGCAATGCTCACCTATGTGTCAATGAAGAAGCTTATTGCATATGATACATGACATGGAGTCATGTGGCTAGGTGGAGAAGATCAAGACAAGGCTTGGCGTTGATGGACCGATTGCAAGTGTGAAGGGAAAGTCGGAGGCTTTTGTAGCGATGCACCGCACATGGTGAAGAAGCTTGAGCAAGGACTTGGTGCCGATGGACTAGGGCAACGGTGAAAAGCAAGCGACATTAAGATCAATGAACCAATAAGGCTGCATGGTGATATGAAGTGGATCATATCATTCAAGGAAGATCAAACCAAGTGTTGACTCATGTTGATGATCAAAAGGCTTGATGAAGGTTGGTGCTTGTGTGGCATCAACATTGGAGGAGTTGAAATGGAATGCGCAAGGCAAAGGTATGACTTGTAGGGCATTTCATTTCACCGGTCAAAGGTTGTGTAGAGAAGTGCATGACCGGATTTAGGATAGATGGTCGTACTATCAAGAGGGGCAAACTTGTTTGCATATCGGTCATCTAGTGCCACTTGAGCGATCTAACTTCGCATGCGATGCTAGGTCGAGTGGCGTGGTGAAAAGAGTGAAAATCCTTTGAAAATGTTTGTGAAAAGCTAACACACATGCACAAGGTGGTGTTACACTTGGTGGTGTTGGCACATTTGCAAAGGGTTTTGAGTTGGAAGCTAGGAGGCGCTTCTGGGGGTCGTCGGACCCTGGCTACAGGGGCATCGGACCATCAAAGTGATGGGTCCGACGGTCTGCCCGAGCTCTGCAGAGAGGCGCGCGAGCATTGGACCGGCGCTGGTGATGGCGTCGGACCAGCTGCTAGCTCTGTTCACTAGGCCGGGGACAGGTGGCGCGCTGTGGTGCTTTGCGAGGAGGCGTCAGACCCTGTGGTTTGGTCTGACAGTCGGCGTCGGCCTGGGTCCGATGCTATCTGGTGCTCTCGGGTGTTCTCTATTTTTGTTTTTGCATGTGTCGGACCATGGGCGGCGTACGGTCCGACGGGCGTCGGACCCTAGCGCTCTGAGCGCGCGCAAAGATAGTCGTTGGACTCCAACGGGTGTCTTTAGACGGCTAGTACACGTGGCAAGATCCTAGGGCATCGGACTCTGAGGAGATGGTCCAACAGCCCCAGTTTGGGTCCGGTCCAACGCCTGCGCAGGGGTGTTTGCTGGTAACGGTTCCTTTTGGGCTTGTGGCTATAAAAGGGACCCTTGGCTGGCCTCGGCCAATGTTGAGCACCTTGGGGATGTGTTTCCCTTGTGTTGTGCTTAACTTTGGGCCTCTACTCACATACGCTTGATAGTGTTCATCCGATTAAGTGTGAGAGCGATACCTAGTGCGTTGCATTGAGTAATTGCATTGAATGGCACTAGGTGATTGAGTTGCAAGCCGGTGGTGCTTGTTACTCTTGGAGGTTGCCACCTCCTAGACGGCTTGGTGGCATGATCTCCATCGTGAAGCCCGCAAGAAGCTTGTGCGTGGCTCCGGAGAAAAGCTTGTGAGGGGTGTTATGCTCGCCCCGTGGGAGACGTGAAGAGCAACTCTAGTAGAGTGAGGTGTGAAGAGCGTCAAATGGTTCGGCCGTGTCGAGTGCTAGAGCTCGTGGTGAGCACTCCATGTGGGAGAGTGTGACTTGAGGGTCACCACTAGCAAGAGGACCGGCGACAACCTTGAGTTTGCCTCAACGGGGAATAGGTGGTTGGAAAGCCACCGAACCTCGGGATAAAAATCATAGTGTCAATTTTTTCATCCCATTGGTTTGCTTACTCCTAACACAAGCTCGTATTTACTTGTTCATATATTGTGCTTGTGTTGTTGCTCTTGCGTAGCTAGTTTGCTTGTTTAGCAAAGTAGTAGATCTCTTGAGTAACTAGTTGGCTTGTGTAGCCTTGCTAGTTACATTGTTTAGTTTGTGTCGCTAAGTAGTTGTTGAGCTCTCTAGTTTGGCTTTGTGTAGCCTTGCTAGTAGACAAGTACTAGTTTGCTTAGGCTTTGTGCGCTTTGCATTACTAGTATGTGTAGGAGCTCCCCGGTTGCTTGAGTACTAGTTGCATCGGTACGGTTTGTGTGACCTTGCAAACTCGCACTACTATAGCAGACCTATCATAGTCGGTTCAGAACCCTCCGTCGCAGCCAGTTTTTGGCCTCAGCAGTAAACGGTCGACGGTGATAGTCGAAGTCATAACCGACCGTGATGGACCCTCAGCACCATCGCATTGGTCAATGATCCGTCTGTGTCGAGGCAAACATCACCGTCGTGTGGGCTTATGAACCGCCTGTGTAGTGGTCACGATCACCGTCACCCTGCATAACGACCAGACGGTTCATACGCCAAAGCGACGGTGATGTTCAC